>RCUC01044800.1:0-32547 GCA_003697995.1 Taxidea taxus jeffersonii | reverse complement strand
AATAAATGAAATTTTAAAAAATGAAAAATAGGTATGCCTGGGTGGCTTAGTCAGGTAAGCATCTGCCCTTGGCTCAGGTCATGATCCCAGGGTCCTGGGAGTCCTGCATGGGGCTCTCTGGTCAGCAGGGAACCTGCTTCTCCCTCTGCCCACCACTCCTCCTGTTTGTGCACTCTCTCTCTCTCTCTCAAATAAATAAAATCTTTTTAAAAATTACAGAAAGAGTCTCTTATGATTTGTCTCCCTCTCTGATTTCATCTTGTTTCATTTTCCCCTCCCTTCCCCTATGGTCCTCTGTCTTGTTTCTTAAATTCCACATATAAGTAAGATTATATGATAATTGTCTTTCTCTTATTGATGTATTTTGCTTAGCATAATACCCTCTAGTTCTATCCACATCGTTGCAAATGGCAAGATTTCATTTTTTGATGGCTAAGTAGTATTCTAGTGTGTTGGGGGAGCACTTCTTCTTTATCCATTCATCTGTCAATGGACATCTAGGTTCTTTCCATAGTTTGGCTATTGTGGACATTGCTGCTATAAACACTGGGGTGTGTGTGCCTCTTCAAATCACCAGGTTTGTTTCCCTTGAACTGCTTCTGTGAATGAATGGTGCTTCTCTTACAAGGATGGCCAATAGGTGGTAAACTGAGCAGTCACCATACCCATGAATTCAAAGATATGCTGTGCACATGGAGGTGCTCAGAGACTGCTGCATCTGCCTAAGAGGAGGCTTGTCCTGCTGCTTCGAGACTTGGAGCCATTCCTATAGCCTGTAGATTTTAGAAGACTGGTACTGGAGTATAAGGTCTTCCATAAAATGATGCAACAAGTAAAGATTTGCTTTCACCAATATTAAAGTGTATTTCATTCTTTTTTTTTTTTTAATATTTTATTCATGGGCGCCTGGGTGGCTAAGTTGGTTAAGCAACTGCCTTCGGCTCAAGTTATGATCCTGGAGTCCCAGGATCGAGTCCCACATCAGACTCCCAGTTCCATGGGGAGTCTGCTTCTCCCTCTGACCTTCTCCTCTCTCATGCTCTGTCTCTGTCTCTGTCTCTCTCTCTCTCAAATAAATAAATAAAATCTTTAAATATATATATATTTTTTATTCATTTATTTGACAGAAAGAGACACAGTGAGAGAGGGAACAGAAACAGGGGGAGTGGGAGTGGGAGATGCAGGCTTCCCATGGAACAGGGAGCCCAATTCGGGACTTGATCCTGGGACCCTGGGATGATGACCTGAGCTGAAGGCAGATGCTTAACAAGAGCCACCCAGGTGCCCCAAGTGTATTTCATTCTTAGGAGCTTCTTCTTTATTTTAAGTTGTCTACTCCTTGAAATTTATCACCAAGAATTAGGATGTGTGGCTTTTTGTACCTATGTAATTTATCTTCACGTGTATTTCAAGATAAGACTAGAGTTCTAACTGGCCTGACACACTTGTAAGATTGTAAGTATCCATGATACAGTGTAACATATATATCATATTCATGACATAATAATTTCATTGCCCTCTGACAGAAGATCAGAAAGCTAATGAAAAATAAGTTTGTAAATCTAGCCACTTGAGCGTGCCCTGTGTATAAACAGAGCCCTTTGTATAGTTAGTATATACTAGTTGGAATTTCTAAGGTTTTGAATAATCATTATTTTCTGGTATCAAGTTAATAAAGTTGCTAGAGTTATGCCTTTATGACTACCAAAGATAATACCAAAACCAATCTGTGATTCCAAAGTGCCTACTATGGGCACAGTGGTTCAGACTTTGAAATGAGAGAAGCTATTGGTGCCAATCCCAGAGGCTAACCACCTGTGTGACCTTGGGCAAATTGTTCTGACTCTCTCAGTGTCATTTCCTTTGCTGTAAAATGGGGAAACTAATATCACCTTTTAACAGTTGCTTGAGGATTAAGTGAGATCATTCATGTAAGACCCTTACCTAAGGTCACCTGGGTGGCTTAGTCGGTTAAACATCCAGCTCTTGATTTCGGCTCAGATTATGATCTCAAGGTTGTGGGGTTGAGCCCCTTGCCAGGCTCTGCATTCAGCTTACAGTCTGCTTGTCCTTCTCTCTATGTCCTCCTTGGGGCTTGTGGTGCATGTACACGTGCTCTCTCTCTCTAAAGTAAAATAAAAGATAATAAATAAATAAAATATTTTTTAAAACGCTTAGCTAACTTCTAAATTGTATGTATCCATCCATTGCACCAAGAAATATAAATACTTACTATGTATCAGGCCTTGAGTCCATCATAAGAGCTCAATAAATATTGGTTATTAGTGTTGCTGTTAGGTTCTCATTACGTGTTGAACAAACACCATAGGCTGGAGAGGTGCATAAGAAACCCATGATGCCATCACAGGGCTTGCAAGATTTTTCAGATGACTTTCAACTTTATTTTCTAATATTTTTCCAATTTTCCACAGTTCCATAAAGACCAGCCATTTCATTTGCAGATAGCCCAGCACTGCAGAGTCACACAGGGCCTCACTCTTAGGAAGTACTTGTATTTGGTTTAATGTTTTGCTCTTGCTTTCTTGAAATGTGCAGTAATTTCTCAAGAAGGGCTCTGCATTTGGTTCTTGGTTTTTATATTCTACCCCCCCACCACCACCATTAGGCATTATAAATTATGTAGCCAGTGCTGCCCAGGGCCCTACAACCCAGAATTCATTTAGAACAACTACGTATTCTCCAGCTACTTCTCAGGCTCCTGTTCCCTTTGCTATTTTGGTCTATGTTGCTTTGACTGTAAGGAAGAGAATTGTCTCAATCTAGCTCAGTTAAAGGAAGGCTTAATATAAGGAATTGTTCATCAAAATTTAAGGAGGGCACTCTGCCTTGTACAAACCTGAGAGTGAGTGTTTCCCTAAATTTTGTACCCCAAAGGCCTCACTTGTCTTAGACCTATTTGACCCTGCTGTGCTCCTTGATGGAGCACAAAACCCAAGAAGGAAGATACCAGAGAATTAATAAATATATAAGAGTAGAGAATTAAAAATTCAATCTCTTTCATCCTCTAGTCGCCAATAGGACATCCCACTGGCTGAGTCCAAATAGAAATCAGAAAACAAGGAACCCCTTCCAATGCACCCACTAGAGGTCAACCCAACCAGAAGGCTAAGAGAGGCAAACAGAGACAACCTAGCATGGTTGGGACCAGGACAGGCAGACAAGCGACTTATCTAGTTTACCATTATGTATGCTATGTACTATGACTAAAGTCTAGTCCAGAAACGCTAATTACTTTTGAGCCTTGTTCCTTCATTCCCATAATAAAAAAACAAAATACAACAAAGCATTTTTTTAAGGTCTGCTCAGATGAGTCAGGATTCAACCTCCTGACAAGGCTAATGCTCAGTGTAGGCCAGCTCGTGTGTGGAAGGTGACCTCCTCAGAGACAGCCATTTAACTTGTTCCTGACAGCTTCAATTATGACTAATGGATCTATTCAATGGCCATCATACCCTGTAATCACACCAGTTAGGATTTTTACAACCTTTATAGGCTACCCTAATATTTCTCCTTTTCCTTCCCCTCTATTTTTGTTCGATAGATGTTGCTTCATATCAGAACATAAACAATAGAAATATGAAAACAATAGTTAGCTGTTAGCAATTACTTATCACCAAAAGTATTTTCTTGCAGAGTGTAATAATGCTGCCTGGCACAGAAGGCAATTTTGTTTGTATCAATGAACATTCATAAAATGTTTTCTTTTGATTCACATTTCCATCTGAATAGGTTGAGAGGATGTCCTTCATCTTGCTTCCCTTTTTGTATGTAGTTGTTAAAATGAAGTCATTAAAGATCAGATAACTCTGGGATCATATTTTCCCCTTATGATTAAATATTGAATGAACTCTCAAATGGAAGAAAACAAAGGGAATTTGGCGATTGCAGTTTAATGTTTAATTCTAAAAAACACTAAAAAGAGATGCAAATAAAAATGAATTTCCTCTCTACCATGTTGAATAAGGAAATGTATTTATTTACAGAAAATACACTATAAATTATATTTCAATCATAAGTTATTAGAGAGATTTGGCTCTCCCAGGAACAGATACAGGAGAAAAAGTTATACTTCCTTTTCCCTGTCTAAACACACTTCAACCTTCTTACTGGCATTTATAAGCAACTGAAAAATATTAACAATTTAGCCCTATTACCACTGTCTACAACAGAATGTCTATCTTGATGAATGCAATTAAGGAAAATTCCTTTTTTATTAGGAAGATATGTAGTTTGGTATTTATTCTGGTTTGATTGTTACTGTTGTTCAGAGGTTGTTTTGATTTATTTACTCTTTGGAAGTCCAAGGTTTTCCGCATGCACGTTTCCTTAGCCCGACCCTGAAGCAGTACTTTCTATCACAACAGTGACCATGCGCAAAATGTCTTCGGTCGTCCATTGTAAAGCACCTAAAACATACTCAGAATTTCTGTAGCGGTTTCCTAGGTGATTCCTTTTTGTCCTCTCAGGGATGTTCCTGGACCTCAGGCTAGCATTGTAGAATTAGAATGAAAGACTCCATTGTCAGGGAAGTGGCCAAAAGGGTGGGATTAATTTTGATGGGGTTAAAACTCAGGAGATGAGCCATTTATTGGGTAATTTTTCTTTTACAATTTAAACTCTCAATTATAAAATTATATAGCACACGCTTAGTTTCTCCCTTCTGGCTTAATAAATATGTAGACCTTTCTTAAACCTTAAGCACTTATCAGTGAGAATTATGTAAGACAATTTCAATCTCAAATGAGCAAGTGAATGATTTTTAGACATGGCACATGTCCATTTCACATGTTTTCAGGGACTGTATAGGATGGACAAAGAAAGAGAAACTAATTAGTTGTAGATTAAGTTGATTTCAATGGAATTATTGGTAGCTGCAGAGAACCACGGAGGAAATAACTACCAAGTTTGCCTAAAAATAAAGTTATCTCACATTTAAGTCAAACCCCGATTTTCCTAATGAGAAGATACAAAAGTAGTGATGTAGCCAGGGCACAGGAATTCGAGAGCACCTGCCTCTGGTGGGCATGGGGGGTGTGTGTCCCAAACAGACCAGGTTCCGCGCCACTCGCCACCGACAAAATCCAAGGGCAGAGGCGATTGGTGGGGAAACAAGAAAAGAATTTATTTCTTAATTAGTGAGGCTATTAGTGAGGCTAACACTGGGAAGACAGTGGACTAGCATCTCAAAGACTGTTTCCAAAGTGTTGAAAACACCTCCGGTTTGGGGCGCCTAGGTGGCCCAGTCTCTTAAGTGTCTGCCTTTGGCTCAGGTTATGATCTCAGGGTCTTGGGATGGAGTCCCACATGGGTCTGCCTGCTCAGCAGAGAGCCTGCTTCTTCCTCTCCCTCTGCTGCTCCCCCTGCTTGTGCTCACTCACTCTCTAAATAAAGTCTTAAAAAAGAAAAAGAAAAGAAAATACTTCCAGGTTTACATAAAGAAAATGTGGTACAAAGATCTGTGGGTACATGCGGATGGGCAGTAAACCTCAGGTCGATCATTGTCTTGGAGTTAACCACATATGGGATCTTGCTGGCTCAGGGCAGTCCTTATTGCCTGAGGGGGTAATTTTGGTTCCCATCAGGGGATGCTTTGCCCACAGGGTCTTTTGCCTGAGTTCGGAGATAAACTGGAAGGAAGACTTAATCAATCAGAAAGTTTGAGGTCAAAATGGAGATAGTTGAAGTCCTCTTTCAGTGGAATGTGTGTGTGTGTGTACATATATATATACACATATATATGTATATATATAATCTTTATTTGTTTTGCCAAATAGAATGCATACTATTTTAGGAACATTGAAGAAATAGTTTAAAAAAACAACTTAACTTTTTACACATACATATTTAAAATGTTATCCAGTATTATTTTATATGTTTTCCTATTCATATATATTCATTATATTTTTGTTTTTTGTTTTTTGTTTTTTTAGAGAAAGAGAGAGCACACATGCGAGCTGATGGAGGGGCAGAGGGAAAGAGAATCTGAAGCAGGCTCCATGCTGAGTACAGAGCCCCACGTGGGGCTCCATCTCATGACCCTGAGACCATGACCTGGGCTGAAATCAAGAGTTGAAGGCTTACCTCACTAAGCCACCAGGCACCCCTATTTATTTTTTCGAAGTAATCGCTACCCAATGTGGGGCTCAAACTCACAACCCTGAGACCAAGAGTTGCACACTCTACCAACTGAGCTGCCAGGCACCTCTCCAACATCAGTATTTTTGTCACCACTAAAACCACTTTTTAAATCATAACAATTTTCTAGCACACCATCTTCACTTTCAACTAGGTTGCTCAAGACTAAGTATTTACTGAATCTATATATGAGCTGTAGCTGAAAATTTTATTCTAAGCCATAAGTACTTGAGTAAGATTAAATCCGTTTTTATTCATGCTATATGTAATATTCATGATCTCCACCAAATAATCACTTAAAAGCTTAATAATACAGGTAAATAATTTAAACACAAAGTAAATAGTATAGGATTTTTAACAACAAAAATAGCAGCCTTACAACCTAACCCTCCTTACCTCTGATTCCAGATCTCTACTCACCACCATGTTCAAGTCTGTTAGGTTTTTTCCTCCTACTGTTTACCTTCCAAATGTTAAATAGGTTATGCTAATATTTCTTGATTTTTGAAAAAAAAGTTTTAGATCATATCCGTGGACATCCTACTTTGAAAAATGAGGACTAATCTCTCTTATATATGTCTCCTCCTACAAATGTTCTTTTTCTCTTTCTCTCTCACCTCCATCTTTACAATATAGTTATATCCCAATTTGGGGTTAAATCAATATTCAGTGTTTTTATTAATCCAATCTTACTAACATTATTCACAGCTGAATCTATATAGAATATACTTTGTGCACTAGAGCAACAATTTCATTATTGTGCAATATTTAAATTTTTCCTGGCACTAATAATTGCCTCATTTCTTTTCACTTGCTCACTTTTCCTTGTATCTATTACTAATCCTCCTTAAACTCTCAAAGAAAACTGTAAATCTTTTCTTAGAAAATTGTAAATCTTTGTTCAGTATATCCAAATGTGTCAGGTAATCTATAGGTGTCATCTTTTTATGGGGACAAATCCCTCCTGAATCTCTTTATCATCTTGATTTCTCTCTATACCAGTGGTACAATGTCATCTGGGGAACTGCTGCCATCCTGAATCATTATCATTATCATTATCATCATCAAAAGCTTGTCACTTCTTTCTTCCTGGGGATCTTCTTTTCTCTTGCTCCCACATGTTCTTTCTAAGTTTCCATTCTCACTAGCTTTCCTCAGAAAGAAAGATTGGGGGCACCTGGGTGGCTCAGTTGGTTAAGCGGCTGCCTTCAGCTCAGGTCATGACCCAGGGTCCTGGGATCAAGTCCTGCATTGGGCTCCCCACTCCCCAGAAAGCCTGCTTCTCCCTCTCCCTCTCCCTCTGCCTGCCACTCTGTCTGCTTGTGCTAACTCTCTGTCAAATAAAAAAATAAAACCTTTTTAAAAAGAGAAAGAAATATTGGGAGGTAAATCCTTTGCAACCTTGCATTCTGAAAATATTACATATTTTTTTAAATTTTATTTATTTATTTGACAGACAGAGATCACAAGTAGGCAGAGAGGCAGGTAGAGAGAGAGGAGGAAGCAGGCTCCCCGCTGAGCAGAGAGCCCGATGTGGGGCTCGATCCCAGGACCCTGGGATCACGACCTGAGCCGAAGGCAGAGGCTTTAACCCACTGAGCCACCCAGGGGCCCCTACATATTATTTTTCTTATATTGACTGATGGTTTAGCTAGGTATAGAACTTTGGGGGCCTACAGATAGGCTTATCAATTTCTGCTTTGGTATTTTCACTTTTTGAGTCTTTTTTTATTCTCTCAGTATTTTTATAGTACCCTGTTTGTATTTTATGAATACAACAATTTATCTCTCAGAAATGTTTCTTATTGCATAATTGTTTTTATCATTCTCTCTGAATTATCTTTAGTTCTCTCAGATATTTTTGTTTTTGTTTTTGTTTGTTTGTTCCAATGTACAACTGCCTCCAGCTTTTGAATAACTTTTGAGTTTTCTGTCTTTGGGGTGGTTTTCTTCTTTTTTCTTTTTTGGCTTATCCACTTACGCCTCAGCATTCCCGGTTTGGTTCTGTTGTATAAAATACTACTCACCCATTTTTCAGCGCTCAAAATGTTATTGCTATCTCTGATCTGTTGTCCTCACCTCTCCTATGTTTTGCCCTTGTGGTTTTTATATACCTTTTTATTCCTTTGCTGCCATTTCCATTGGTGTTTTCTGGAAGTGGCATAGAGCAATTCATGTCTTTGCTCCCTCAAATTTAACAGGAAACCTGTATTTCTTTTTAAGGGGATCTTATTTTAAAAAGTCTGTTTTATATGACAGTGCTTTCAATTTGAGGTCATACCCTCCCACACCAGGAATGATGACTATGGGAAATCTGGCTAAGTTTCTTGGTCTCCTTTTTTTTTAAATAAATTTTTTAAAGATTTTTATTTATTTATTTATTTATTTATTTATTTATTTATTTATTTATTTATTAGAAAGAGAGAGCTCAGGCAGACAGAGTGGCAGGCAGAGGCAGAGGAAGAAGCAGGCTCCCCGCTGAGCAGAGAGCCCGATGCAGGACTCGATCCCAGGACGCTGGGATCATGACCTGAGCCGAAGGCAGCCGCTTAACCCACTGAGCCACCCAGGCGTCCCTTTTTTTTTTTTTTTTTTATTTTTAACTTTAAGCTTATTCTGGTACTGACTTCTTTAAGCATCCCAAACTAGCGTTTACTTAAGTAACTTTAAGCCAACGGCTCTTCAAAAAACATGCCTTGTGGCACACTTGGGTGGCTCAGTTGGTTGAGTGCCTGACCCAGTTTTGGCTCAGTTACGATCTCATGGTTTGTGAGATTGAGCCAAATGTTGAACTCCACACTCAGCAGGGAGTCTGCTTAAAGATGCTTTCCCTCTGTCCCTCCCCCACTTGTGAGCATGCTCTCTCTCTCTCTCAAATAAATAAATAAGCCTTTATTTTAAAAAACATGGACGGTGGAGCATGTGGGAGGTACAGTCGTTTAAGTGCCTCTGGTTTCAGTTCAGGTCATGATCTCAGGGTTGTGAGATTGAGCCCAGGTCAGGCTTCATGTTCCATGGTGAGTCTGCTTGAGATTCCCTCTCCCTGCTCCTCCTGCTTGTGCTTTCTCTCTCTCAAATAAATAAATCAATCTTTTTTTAAAAAAGTGCTTTTTAATTCAAGTAACATGATTGAGATATTTTTTATAGAACACAAGAAACTATAAAAACTTAAATATAGAGCAATTCATTCTAATCCAAAAGAGAATTGTGGGGAAAGAATTTCATCTTATTGAGGGCATATATTTTATTTAAAAAGGTGGCCCCTGGATGGCTCAGCAGGTTAAAGCCTCCGCCTTCAGCTCAGGTCATGATCTCAGGGTCCTGAGATCGAGCCCTGCATTAGGCTCTCTGCTCAACGGGGAGCCTGCTTCCCCCCTCTCTCTCTGCCTCTCTGCCTACTTGTGATCTCTGTCTGTCAAATAAATAAATAAAATCTTTAAGATATATTTCAGGGACACCTGTGTGGCTCAGTCAGTTAAGTGTCTTCCTTTGGCTCAGGTCACGATCCCAGGGTCCTGGGATTGAGTCCCACAGCCTCCCTCTTCCTGCCACTCCCCCTGCTAGTGCATGCACTCACTCTCTGACAAATAAATAAATAAAATCTTTAAAAAATAAAGAAAGAAAATGAAATAAGTATATTTTAATTCTATTCTAGATAATGGCAGATGGAGACCTGGAAAAAGTGAATGGAATAGAGATTTCTTCCCTTCAGAAATAACTTTTTATTCCTTTCTCCTGCTTAAGCTTGTATTTTCACACCTTTTACCAGCATACTCACTCATTTTCTTTCTTTAACTCTCATATTTGTGGAATTAACCAATTTTATACACATAGCATAAGCATATAGTATCATTTGATCTGCTGGCACAACACAAACGACAATTCTGAGGAAGTACCTTGACTGTCCTGCCATCCTTAAATTCTCCAGTTAGGTGAAGAGATAACTTAGTTGGTTCTACATGGACTGAAGGTGAAGAATTGGGCTTTATTGACTTGAGCCAATGTGAATCAGTGCAATATTAATCATAACCTCCCAGAAAAAAGAAATGTAAAAGTTTGCTGTTTGTGTTTTTTGATACTATGTCTATCATCACTATCATAGTCTTCTACTGGGAGAACTGTGCAATTATCTAGGCCCTTGGACCTCTTGGGAGTCATTCTCAGTCTCAATAAAACTACAAGTAAGGTGTTTTTTTTTTTTCCTTTAGCAGTTCCTAAGCCAGTAACTCAAGGTCTACTGAACCTTTAGCAATCAATATGCCTACCTAATCTAGCAGAATACCTCATATTGGTATACTCTGCCAGGCTTTATCACTTTCTTTTTGTAATTTAGTTAACTAACATTGTCACCAGTTCACACTTCATAAAGCAGAATATCAGTTTTATCATTTTTCTGCTTAAAAAAAAATGCAGTATTCTCCATTATGCATAGCATTGTGTAAAATCTTCTCAGCTTGGTGTTTTAAAAATAGCTTTGGGGTGTCTGGCTGGCTCAGACAGGACAGCATGTGACTCTTGATCATGAGTCTGAGCCTCTCATTGGAGGCAAAGTTTACTTAAAAGTAAATAAGGGGCACCTGGGTGGCTCAGTGGGTTAAAGCCTCTCCCTTCGGCTCAGGTCATGATCCCAGGGTCCTGGGATGGAGCCCTGAATCGGGCTCTCTGCTCAGTGGGGAGCCTGCTTCCTCCTCTCTCTCTGATTGCCTCTCTGCCTACTTGTGATCTCTGTTTGTCAAATAAATAAATAAAATCTTTAAAAAAAAATTTTTTTAAAAAAGTAAATAAACGAAGGTGCCTGGGTGGCTCAGTCGGTTAAATGTCTGCCTTCGGCTCAGGTAATGATTCCAGGATCCTGGGATCTAGTCCTGCATTCGGGATCCTTGCTCAGCGGAGAGCCTGCTTCTCCCTCTGTCCACCTCTCCATCTGCTTGCACTCTGTCTCTCTCTAAAATAGATGAATAAAAAAAATTTTTTTAAATAAACGAAAAGTAAATAAAAATAGCTTTATTAGGATAAATGTCATATACAATAAACAGTATATACTTAAAGTGTGCAATTCAATACGTTTTGACATATGTACACACTCCTGAATCCATCATCACAATTCAGATATTATCTTGGCATTTGAAGCTTGGTACTATATGATCTCATCTTTATGGGATTTGACTCTTAGTGTTTATTTGCCTTATTCTTGAATGTATTATAAACTATTTTTTTAAAGATTTTATTTATTTGAAAAAGACAGAGAGAGTGAGAGAGCAAGAGTAGGGTGAGGGACAAAGAGAGAGGCAGACTCCCCACAAAGCAGGGAGCCCTACATAGGGCTCGATCCAGAGACTCCAGGATCATGACCTGAGCTGAAGGCAGACACGTAACCACTTAACCGACTGAGCCACCCAAGAGCCCGTATTATAAATTCTTTAGAAAGACAGAGGGAGTCTTACTTGTCTTTGGAATGCTCAAAGTACTTTATAAATAATACACACTCAAAAAGAATAACTGTTTTTATTGAGGCCTGATCTTCTGAATCTTTAAATAGAATCAGTACTAATTGAGCTATTGTTACTTTAACCTCCTTTAATAAAGTAGATATTTCTGGGACGCCTGGGTGGCTCAGTTGGTTAAGCAGCTGCCTTCGGCTCAGGTCATAATCCCAGCGTCCTGGGATCGAGTCCCACATCGGGCTCCTTGCTTGGCAGGGAGCCTGCTTCTCCCTCTCCCTCTGCCTCTGCCACTCTATCTGCCTGTGCTCTCTCTCTCTCTCTAACAAATAAATAAATAAATAAATAAAATCTTTAATAAATAAATAAATAAAGTAGATATTTCTATGATCATCATAGATGTCAGATCACTTGGTCAATATCATGCCACAAATATAATGAATGTAATATAATAAAATTTCATTTCATACTCCTAGGCCTATACATAAATAAAAAAGAATTTATTTTATTTTATTAAGTAATCTCTACATCCAAAATGGGGTTCAAACTCATGACCCCCAGATCAAGAGTCATATGCTTTTCCTACTGAGCCATCCAGGTGTCCCTAAAAGAACTTTTAGAAAAGAAAACAAGGGTGCCTAGGTGGCTCGGTCATTAGGGTCTGTCTTTGGCTCCGTCATGATCCCAGGGTCCTGGGATTGAGCCTGGCATCGGGCTTCCTGCTCAGGGGAGGTCTGCTTCTCCCTCTCCCGCTTGTGTTCCCTCTCTCGCTGTCTCTCTCTGTCAAATAAATAAATAAAATCTTTACAAAAAGAAAAAAGAAAGGAAAACATACTTCTGTGGAATTTAAATTACATTTTCTGCAGAATCTCGAAGGGAAAAACAAGGTTTAATATCTTATTTCATTAATAATTAATAATAAAAGCAATGATAATACTTTTACTGCTTGAGAAGTACTTTTTTTGAGAAGCACTTTGAAATTTATTGTCTCATCTGATCTCATCAAGATAAAATAACAACACTAATAGGTAACTATGACTTTTTTTAAGACATCATTCACAACTGATTTACTTTATGACGTTAATGAAAATTAGAAAGATATATAATTCTTATATGTTTCTTTTCCAGTACGAAGATTGGGGGAAAAAATCATACAAAATAAATTTGGTAAGACTTGAGATGATTTTTAACATTAAATATGTTTTAGAAAAATAGAAAATATGGGGAGACAAACCAAAAGAGACTCTTAATGTCATAAGACATTAAGAGACATTAATGTCATAAGACAAACTGAGGGGGGTGGGGGGGAGGGGGGTTGGGAGAGGGTGGAGGGGTTACATTATATGTTTTTTTTTTTTTTTAAGATTTTATTTATTTATTTGTCAGAGAGAGTGAGCACAGGCAGACAGAGTCAGGCAGAGGCAGAGGGAGAAGCAGGCTCCCGGCTGAGCAAGGAGCCCGATGCGGGACTCGATCCCAGGACGCTGGGATCATGACCTGAGCCGAAGGCAGCTGCTCAACCAACTGAGCCACCCAGGCGTCCCACATTATATGTTTAAATAAAAAAAAATAAATTAATAAAAAAATAGTAGTCACTAAGCTCAGGAAAAAAAAAAGAAAAATAGAAAATATGGAAGCCTGAATGAAAAATATTTCTGTAAATGCTGATAGCTAAGGGATTTTCAGTTTTGAGGTTACTCATTGCTCTCTTCAAACCACAATTTCATGTGGTCTTTTCTTTTCCTTTTCTTTTCTTTTTAAGTAAGATCTAAGCCCGACAAAGCCCAACATAGGACTTGAACTCACCAACCTGAGATGAGGTCAACCTGAGCTGAGGTCAAGAGTGGGATACCTAACCAACTGAGATGCCCCCAAACCACAATTTTAAAAGCATTCTGGTAATATTATTTAAATGCTGTTTAGACTGTGAGTTCTTAGAAAACAGGAACTGTGTCTTAAAATAGTTTGTGACACAAAACATTTAACCAATTTTTATTGAATGATTAAGACCATGGTGGATGAGAGATTTCAAACCAAGGGATCAGTTTAGTGTATGTGTCTGTGCACACACACGTATGAACATGTGATAAGTAAGGTAGACTGTTGGTATAATATTTCAACAAGTGAAGGAGTTCCTTTTAATTTACTTTCATTTGTAAGCAGCCATTGTTCCAACAACACAACAACAAAAAAACTTTTTGTTACATGGTTATTTTGCTTGCTGAGAATAAGATACATCGTATGGGGGCACCTGGGTGGCTCAGTGGGTTAAGGCCTCTGCCTTCGGCTCGGGTCAGATCCCAGGGTCCTGGGATCGAGCCCCATGTCGGGCTCTCTGCTGGGCAGGGAGCCTGCTTCCTCCTCTCTCTCTCCCTGCCTCTCTCTGCCTACTTGTGATCTCTGTCTGTCAAATAAATAAATAAAATCTTAAAAAAAAAAAGATACATCGTATGTGCTGCTATTAGAATTGTTACAATAAAAGGTTATGTTGAGGATGTTGGGGATGTAATGTACAGGGTGGTGACTATTATTGCATATTTGGAAGTGTATTAATCCATATTTGGAAGTTGCAAAGTCCTTATAACAAGAAAAAAATTCTGTAACTATGCATGGGGTCAGATGTTAATTAGATTATTGTGCTAATCATTTTGCAATAGATATAAATATCGAACCATCTTGTACACCTGAAACTAATACTAAGTAAAATTGAGAGGGAGGGGAGGTTACATTGAAAAGTGATGGGTTACAAATATGATGCTATTTTAATTATTCCTTTAAGTGTAAACTCCTTGGGTTTGCTATTATGTATCATTCCCGTTGGAAATAAAATCTGTAGAATGTTACCAAAAACATGCTTCACAGATTAGGATCTCCAAGAGCTGACTCTGAGAAGATGTTCACAGCACAAGAGGTTTATAAAGGATAAACTCTGGTCAAAAGTCAGGGCAGGAAGTGGAATTGAACACAGGGAGGAGTGGAACCCAAAGCTAGCCTGATGAAACCTCTCGAAAGCCTGTCCAGGAGATCAGGAGCCAAAGCTACCCTTCAGAGCTGTTCCTTGTAGGGCTTTGCTTAGCTCTGATTTCACTCTCCTCGCATCACAGTTATTGAACAACTACCTGCCTACCTCTTGGAGAAGTCCAAGATCATCAAGCTTTACTCCACCAACTTCCAGCTGCTATTGTCAGACTCTCCAAATGTGCTTTGAATATTACTTCTTCTTCTTTTTAAAAAATATTTTATTTATTTAATTGACACAGAAAGAGAGAGCACAAGCAGAGAAAGCAGCAGGCAGAGGGAGAAGCAGTCTCCCCACTGAGCAAGAAGTCCAATGCGGGGCTCGATCCCAGGACCCCAGGACCATGACCTGAGCTGAAGGCAGCCGCTTAACCAACTGAGCCACCCAGGTGTTCCTGAATTTTACTTCTCTAGTCTCTTCAAACACATCCCTGCTATGGAATTTTCCCTCACTGTCTTAAACCTTCCCACTTCTTTTGATTCATCTCCCAAGGCCTATGAACATGTTCAGCCACTTCATTCTTTATGTCGCCTTTCTTGTCACATGTCCCTCTAGTCTGTTCTAAACTCTTTCATAGTCATCCCAGCCACGATTCTTCACTTTTTGCTCTGCATGCTCTTCTTTTTTTTTTTTAAGATTTTATTTATTTATTTGTCAGATAGAGCGCGCAGGAGCGAGCACAGGCAGACAGAGTGGCAGGCAGAGGGAGAAGCAGGCTCACTGCTGAGCAAGGAGCCCAATGTGGGACTCGATCCCAGGACACCAGGATCATGACCTGAACCCAAGGCAGCCGCTCAACCAACTGAGCCACCCAGGTGTCCCTCTGCATGCTCTTCTTCTGGCTTACTTCTCAAATCACGGACTTCTGACCACTCTACCCCAAAACTCTACTGAAAGGACCTTAGCTGGGGCTGTCGATTACCTCCTGCTTTTTGTATGCAGCGAACACTTTTCTGTCTCTGTTACTTGACATCCCTGTGGCAGTGACACAATTAACCACATGGCCTTACCCTGGTCTCCCTTCTTCCATTCTGAACAAACTGTTACTGTCTGCTTGGGATCTTCTTTTTCTTTTCTTTCTTTCTTTCTTTTTTTTTAATGAGAGAGAGAGAGAGCGTGCGCACGCACGAGAAGGGGGAGGGTTAGAGGGAGAAGCAGACTCCTCTCTGAGCAGGGAGCCCAGCACGGGACTCCATCCTAGGACTCCAGAATCATGACATGAGCAAAAGGCAGATGCTCAACCAAGGTGAAACACCCAGGTACCCCTGGGTTTTCTTTTTCTGCTAATGCGCTACATGTTAGTGTTTCATCAGACTTTATCCTTACCTCTTTGCTTCTAACTTTATGGAGATCTTCTCTACAAAGGATCTCAATGTTCTTCCCTAATTTTAACTACCGACTATATAAAAAGGCAATTAACCCAGTTGTCAAGATACACACTCTAAAACCAGACTGCGTGGGTTCATGGCCTGACTCTACCACTTCCTAGCTGAGAATAACCTTGGACAATATCTCTGTGCCCCCACCTTTAAGATGAACATAATAATAGTATTTATGGCATAGGGTCATTGTAAGGATATGGTGTTAATATATGCAAAGTGTTTGGAACATTGCCTGGCCCAGGCACCACAAACCCATCCGTGCTTTCAGGATGTATGGCTTTCAGCCAATCACACCTCCATTTTTCAAACATGGAGTTTGCTCATGAATTTGAACCAGTGTGTTACAACCCAATTGTCTCATTCTGCTTTAGATTCAAGGCCTACTGTTCCAACTCACTGAGGGAACGGTCTGATGCCTAAAGAAAGTCTTACTAGAAAACATACTGGTTTCTTATGTACCTAAATCCACAAAGGGATTAATTTGGGGACCTCTACAGTCCTGAGAAATCTATTTCTTACTTACCAGTATCCTTAGTAACCAGAAAGCCACAAGACACAATTTTACCCCAGTCTGAGCAAGTGCCCAATTTGATCCAGACACAAATCTTTGAGGTTTTCATTGGTCGTAAACGTAGCTGGGTCTGATTGCCTTGTGATTACTAGAAGATCTCGCCAGGAGGAACTTTTAAAATGTTTATTTTGTTACCAGTATGAGTTCCTCTTACCCTGTAGTGTCCTTCTCAGGAATAGGTTATGTCATATTTCTTTATTTTTCTAA
The DNA here is from genome assembly GCA_003697995.1 of Taxidea taxus jeffersonii. Lineage (NCBI taxonomy): Eukaryota > Metazoa > Chordata > Mammalia > Carnivora > Mustelidae > Taxidea > Taxidea taxus. Next base: position 15,771 of record RCUC01044800.1, on the reverse strand, counting down.
ATCAGAGTACATTAGGGATGGTCACAATCATCTTTTGAGGCATCTCCCCACCCTAATCTCTTAGCCCAGGGTCCCTGAGTGGTGACTTCTTCCTCTGTAGCATGAAGCTGTTGAACACACTGGTCTCTCACCATTGGAAAGGGCAGCTGGGGATGCTTGCTCCAGGGCAGGGGCGGCGGGAGGGGTGGTGTGTGCCACAGCTTGCAGACCCAGCAAGGGACCTGGGAGCCACAGACCATGCTGACAGTGTCAGGGCTGGTTCCCAAAACCCTAATCCTGTCTTTTTGTGACATCCAGAAAACTCTCAGAGACCTGAATATATTGTCTGGTTGTTCAGTTTCCAAGGAGACTGGTTCTGAGGGCCAATCCCAGTCTTTTCCTAGAAGAGGTCTAGCAGAGAAGAGACAATTACCTTTCCTTTACCTACCCCCACCCTTTTATTTTTTTAATGAGACTGGATCTGGAAAAAGAGAAGAGACTTAAATCATACCTCTGTGGTTCTTTCTGAAGTTGAGTTTACAGTTGGTTTACTATTAGGAGGTATAATTTTTTTTTAAGATTTTATTTATTTATTTATTTGTTAGAGAGAGAGAGCGAGCACAGGCAGACAGAGTGGCAGGCAGAGGCAGAGGGAGAAGCAGGCTCCCTGTCAAGCAAGGAGCCCGATGTGGGACTCGATCCCAGGACGCTAGGATCATGACCTGAGCCGAAGGCAGCTGCTTAACCAACTGAGCCACCCAGGCGTCCCAGGAGGTATAATTTTTTAAGCAACCAAGCTTTTTCTTTCAAGATAGATACCCAATTCTGACTTGATTAAAAAAAAAAGATTTTATTTATTTATTTGAGAGCGAGAGATCACAAGATGGAGGGAAGGGTAGAGGGAGAAGGAGACTCCCTGCTCGGCAAGGAGCCCGATGTAGGACTTGATCCCAGGACCTTGGGATCATGACCTGAGCTGAAGGCAAACACTTATGACTGAGTCATGCAGGCGCCTCTAACTGATTTTAACACAACTTTATTTTGTAAACCTTCTGACCACTCCACACCCTCTATATCTGAAAAGGTTATTGCTCATTCCCTTTTTTTTTTTAAAGATTTTATTTATTTATTTTTAGAGAGCAAGTAGGAGGGAGCAGGCAGGCAGAGTGGCAGGCAGAGGCAGAGGGAGAAGCAGGCTCCCTGCTGAGCAAGGAGCCCAGTGTGGCACTCGATCCCAGGACACTGGGATCATGACCTGAGCCGAAGGCAGCCGCTTAACCAACTGAGCCACCCAGGCGTCCCTGCTCATTCCCTTTTATTATTTGTGTACATTTCATAGAGTCCTTTTCCAGACTGCAACCTCCTTAATAACAGAAAGCTAGTTTATTTCCTGTCCTACCATAGCCTCAATGCCTGGCATGGTATTTAGTGATAGCCGGTACTCTTAATAAATTTTGATCAAAATACATTAAGTATTAGTAGAATCAAGCTCAGATAGTCTGGTCAAACAATGAAGGAAGAAGAAAAGCAGGTAATCAGCCAAAAAGGTAAACCATCAGAATAAAAAATAAAGTTTTAGAGGTTTCCCAGGGTTCCTCTGTTGAAAGAAATAATTAATGTGAAATAATAGTAATTCTCTTCTCTATAGACTGCTGTATCTCACCTACAGGTTCTGTGTAACCAGAACCCTGCAAATTTAAAACATTTTCTTCAAGAGCAGAATTTCACTGCTAATAGAGCCAGTTCTAGAACCCGGCCTCACCTGTTGTAGTCCATTGGTGTATACCTCATCATTAACACTATAATAATTTATTCAATGCTATCACTAATAAATAGATTAATGAATGTCCTTGCTAGAACATAAGAAATATGTGATTCTTATTTTAGTTCACCAATAGAAATAATAATATATGGGATATAAAATAGTGAGATATCAAACAGAGGAGAACTAATGTATGTAAAATCGTAGTGGGGAGTGCCTGGGTGGGTTTTCATATATTCTCAGAGCCCAGAAATGAAAACAAATGACATGTTAAGTCAAAGAATTGTCAACTATAGAACCAGCTATGTCCATACAGGAACTGACGAATGGCAGTCAAGAGAGAAACAGACCGTGCCTTCCCCCTTCCACATCCTCACCTTGGTGGAGATGGGATAGATGTTCCAGGCCAGATGTTGTTGGAACAAGAAGAAAAGTGTCAGAGGGAGGGAGGTGCATAGCTGAAAGCAGAAGTGACAGAAAGGCTGACTGCTTATTCACCATTTGAAAACTCACTATCTAAATAGTATTTACAGCTGTGCAATGTAATAATATTTTATCATTAAAAAGAAAAGGCAGGTGCTTCTCTGCCTACTTGTGATCTCTGTCTGTCAGATAAATAAATTAAAAAAAAATCTTAAAAAAAAAAAAAGAAAGAAAAGGCAGGGGCACCTGGATGGCTCAGTCAGTTAAACATCTGCCTTTCAGCTCAGGTCCTGATCCCCAAGTCCTGGGATAGAGTCCCACATCAGGCTCCCTGCTCAGCGGAGTGTCTGCTTCTCCCTCTCCTTCTGCCCCTCCCTTTGGCTTGTGCACTCTCTCTCAAAAAAATGGATAAAATCTTTAAAAAAGGGAGAGAGGGGCGCCTGGGTGGCTCAGTGGAGTAAGCCACAGCCTTCAGCTCGGGTCATGATCTCAGGGTCCTGAGATCGAGCCCCACGTTGGGCTCTCTGCTCCTCGGGGAGCCTGCTTCCTCCTCTCTCTCTGCCTGCTTCTCTGCCTACTTGTGATCTCTGTCTGTCAAATAAATAAATAAAATCTTAAAAAAAAAAGGGTAGAGAGAAAGAAGGCAGTTTTATGTGTACTGATAGGCTTCAAGACATAGTAAGTTGGGCGGAGGACAACATATAGAACGATGTATGTAATATGCTATCATTTCCATAAAAAATTATATTTATATACAAATATGCTTGCATACACATAGAGCATATCTGGAAAGATATTTTAAACTTGGGAACCTTAGGGGAAATGGGCAATTCAGGGCTTCTATGTGGCATCACACAGGTTATATACCTGGGGCATCAATCACCTAAGACCTTGCTGTTCAGGTGCCTGGGTGGCTCAGTCATTAAGCGTCTGCCTCCAGCTCGGGTCATGATCCCAGGGTCCTCGGATCGAGCCCTGAGGTGGGCTCCCTGCTCCACGGAAAGCCTGCTTCTCCCTCTCCCACTCCCCCTGCTTGTGTTCCCTCTCCCACTGTGTCTCTCTCCATCAAACAAATAAATAAAATCTTAAAAGAAAAAAAAGAAGTGTTAGAACAAAACTCGAACTATATTAAAAAAAAAAAAAAAAGACCTTGCTGTTCAAAATATGGTTCACAGACCAGCAGCATCAGCACCACCTGGGAACCTGTTGGAAAGGCAGAATCTCAGTTCCTACCCTGGACTTCCTGAATGATGACCTTCAGCTAAGGAAGACCTCCAGGTGTTTCTTATTGCATTAAATCCTGAGAAATACTGATCTAAATGACAGAGACTAGAGACCGCTAGAATTGTATAGTATATAAGCTGCATAACTAAGAGGGAAGGAAGGCCCCATGTCTAAGGGGTGGAAAGCAGTCTCTTTACTCCAGAGTCTTTACGTACGAGTCACATGGTACAAAAGGATTTCTAGATACTGTAAAATAAATAAAGTGAGCAGGACTTTTCATCCTCAAGAGACTTGGCTTTAGTAATTGAAAGTGGCTGAAAATGATGGTTATGAAATCGGATACTGTTGAGGAAATTCGCTGTGATGAACAGCAGCTCAACTTAGCACAGTGGCGGCAGATGTGGGAAAATAGAACCGTATCATGTTTCTATTTCAGGGATGTGACATCAGTCATGCCAGGCATTAATTTAGTTCAACACCTTTTTTTTTTTCAAGTAGGTGCCATACCTAGGGTGAAGCCCCTCGTGGGGCTTGAACTCACAACCTTGAGATCAAGACCTAGAGCAAAGGGATGTCTGGGTGGCTCAGTTGGTTAAGCGGCTGCCTTCGGCTCAGGTCATGATCCCAGCGTCTTGGGATCGAGCTCCACACTGGGCTCTTTGCTCAGCAGGGAGACTGCTTCTCTGCCTGCCTCTCTGTCTGCCTGTGCTTGCTCTCTCTCTCTCTGACAAATAAATAATCTTTAAAAAAAAAAAAAAAGACCTAGAGCACAGATGAAGAATCTGACTGAGCCACCTGGGTGCCCCAGTTTAACAGCTTTTGAAGATAAACTAATATTTGGAACATCCAGGGAATGTGTTAGACTTTCCAAACAGGAGATGAATGTGTAAAGCCTTCTGTTCTACCTTCCAGTTGCCCCATCTCCTGCTCTCCAGGACTTTTTTTTTTCCTTCTGTCTTGCTTGCTTGCTTTGTTTCTTTCCTTTTTTTTCCCCAAAGATTTTTATTTATTTGACACAGAGAGAGACAGTGAGAGAGGGAACAGAAGCAGAGGGAGTGGGAGAGGGAGAAGCAGACTTCCCAACTGAGCAGGGAGCCCAATATGGAGCTAGATCCCAGCACCCTGGGATCATGACCTGAGCTGAAGGCAGTGGCTTAATGGCTGAGCCACCCAGACGCCCCTCTCTGGAACTTTTCACTTGTACTGCCACTTGTGAGCTTGCATGAAGTTCAAATTTACCTTCAGAAAGGAATCATAATTGAGCCTTGGACTTATTTTGTCAGTTCAACAGCAAGCAAATACTACTGTATAAATGAGAAATGGGGAATAACATTTTGAAATCTAGTTGTGTTCACACTTTAGAACTGGTGGTATATTCACATGACACAGAAAGTATGAAAGGGTACACAAGAGAAAGCTCTTCTCTACATCTACTTCCCAGCCATGCTGTTTCATTTTCTAGAGGCATGCAGTACAAAGAGCATTTGGGTATCTTTCTGGAGATCATTCCTACATGAAAAGACAATTTACATTTATTTTTTCCTCCTGTTTTTGCCAAAGGATAGCAAGCTATGTGTACCACAGCCTGATTTCTCTGATCAACACTGGGTCATGGAGCTCATCCATATCGCATAAAGAGCATCATCATAGCTGCCGTATCCCAATAGAGAGATGAGTCATCAGGTATACCATCTATTGATTTCAACTTTTGGTTTTGCAAACAATGCTCTAATGAGTAATCTATTTCATACATCATTTCATACATGAGTGCATAAAGTCTGGGATAAATTCCCAGAGGAAGACCTGTTGGGTTGCATTGTTAATTCAGTGAGATAGTGCCAAATTGCCAATTTATACTCAACTAGAAATATATGAGAGCAAATTGCCTAAACTCACCTTTAGATCTTTGCTAATATGATAATTAAAAGTGATGTTTTCATTTGCATTTCTGTTTTTGTGAATAAGATGAAGCAAGCATCATTTTATATGTTTATGGGTCATTTGCCTAGGATCTTACTATCTGGAACAAGTGTGTAAAAACATCCTCTTTTCTTTTAGATAATGGAAATCTGTGAGGTCAAAATACACAGATGTGTAGAGATGAGAGACAAGCAATGGTGAGAGAGAGAGCCTGAAAGGCACAGGGTGTTTCAGCCCAGGGATCCCGTCATCCCTGATATCAGCCCTGTCTCCTTTTCCTGAAACTTAATTCCCTTCTCTTAATTCTATAAGTTTCCTCAATGTCCTTCCAATAATTTCTACTGCTTCCCTCTTTTTTTTTTAGTAACAAAAGAATTAAGATTAATAGGTAGAAGTCAGATTGTAATTGGTTTAAAAATGAATGATATAAAACACCTCAGGATAACCATAATAAGAAATGGACAGGAACGATATAAATAAAACTACAAAATTTTACTGAAGAACATAAAAGAAGACTTGAATAAATGGTAAGTCCTACCATGTTCCTAGGTAACAATGACTACTATAAAGATGCCAGTTCTTCTCAAATTAATTTATAGGTTTAATGCAACTCCAATCAAAATCCAAATAGGAATATCTTTTGGAGCTTGAAACGGTGATTCTAAAATTGATTAGCTAGAAAAAATAGAGAAGAGCCAAGACATTTTTTTAAAAAGAAAATGGATGAGGGGAACAATGAGTACCTACTGAGTGCCCTCCCCAGCTCAAAGAATTTAATAATGGTGGCTCAGTGTCTGCCTTTCCTGTTCAAAGTAATCCTGACTTCTAAGCACAGTTGATTGGTCCATGGATATTCTCCCTTTTGCTTAAAGTAATTTTAATATACTTTTGTTAGTTTTTTTTAAGGTTTTATTTATTTGTCAGAGAGAGAGAGAAAGCAAGCACAAGCAGAACAGTAGAGGCAGAAGCAGGCTCCTTGCTGAGCAAGGAACCCAATGTGGGACTCGATCCCAGGATCCTGGGATCACAACCAGAGCCAAAGGCAGACGCTTAATCAGCTCAGCCACCCAGGAGTCCCACACTTTTGTTAGTTGTAACCAGAAGTCTCCTAATGCAAGGATTTGCACCACAGTGTATCAAAAGATATTAAAACAACACATGAGGGGCGTCTGGGTGGCTCAGTGGGTAATGTGTCTGCCTTTGGCTCAGGTCATGATCTCGGAGCCCTGGGATGGAGCCAAAGAGCATTTAGGAAACTATTTACTTGTTCTTGAGTTGAGGGAAAAATTGTCTAAGCATAAAATCATTTGGTAAGCACAAAAGAATCAAAGACTTAACTCCATGAGAAATTTAAAAGAAATTGTCAGAAATTGAAAAGGAAATTATAAAGGAAAAACATCTGACAAAAAGCAAGTAGCAGTTTAAATCAATAATGAAAATGCTGAAACTTCAATGGGAAAAAGTACAATGACAATGTATAGACAAATCTCAGAAGCAGAGATATCAAGTGAAACAATTCACAGTTAATAGTTTTAAAGTAAGGTATCAAGGACATATCATTGTATACTAACAAAAAATGAAGACTGTAAAATTGATAAAATTTGAGGCTGATGAAGTTGTTTCAAAAAAAAGCCCAGGGGCACCTGGGTGGCTCAGTGGGTTAAGCCTCTGCCTTCGGCTCAGGTCATGATCCCAGGGTCCTGGGATCGAGCCCCACGTGGGGCTCTCTGCTCGGCGGGGAGCCTGCTTCCCCCTCTCTCTCTGCCTGCCTCTCTGACTACTTGTGATCTCAGTCTGTCAAATAAATAAATAAAATCTTAAAAAAAAAAAAAGCCCAGGGGCGCCTGGGTGGCTCAGTGGGTTAAGGCCGCTGCCTTCGGCTCGGGTCATGATCCCAGGGTCGTGGGATCGAGCCCCATATCGGGCTCTCTGCTCTGCGGACAGCCTGCTTCCTCCTCTCTCTCTCTCTGCCTCTCTGCCTACTTGTGATCTCTGCCTGTCAAATAAATAAATAAAATCTTTTTTTAAAAAAAAAAGCCCAATCATACACTCCTATTGCAAGTCTAAATTGATATATCTATATATCTATACAGATATATCTATACGTAAAATGTAATTGGCAACATCTATCAAGAAGTTTATAAAGGGTCCATATTCTTTAATTTTTTATTTTATTTATTTATTTGACAGACAGAGATCACAAGTAGGCAGAGAGGCAGGCAGAGAGAGAGGGGGAAGCAGGTTCCCTGCTGAGCAGAGAGCCCGGGGCTCGATCCCAGCACCCTGAGATCATGACCTGAGCTGAAGGCAGAGGCTTAAACCACTGAGCCACCGAGGCGCCCCCAAGGGTCCATACTCTATTCCAAATTCCCTTTCTAGGGATCTAGCCTACTATGATTATTTTTCTTTAGCCTACTATGATTACTAAAAGCACAAACTGTAATAAATAAATAAATAAATAAATAAATAAATAAATAAATAAATAAAAAAAAATAAAAGCACAAAATGTAGCTCTTGCCTTCAGAGATGTAAATATGTTTGTAAGCATAAAACTGACAGCCAGGGGGGATAGAGGAGGGAGGAAAAGAAAGGAGTGGCATTGAGCCCTTAGTTCCAGGTGAGACTCCTAGAACAGCTCTGTTCCCTTCAGAAACTATAAACTATTTCAGGATACTTCACTGAATTCTTCCCTGACCCATCTCCCCCACCTCCCACCTTCGTTTCTGTTCCTTGCAAGAAGACTATTGACTAACTTAACTACTTTGGCAGAAATGGATATGGCTTCTTTCTGCTAGATTAATATACCATATAATTTTTGGTAAAAGTACTGATTGCTTTGAGTCATGGTAGCTGGTTCTGGCCCAAGCTTAATTAGTTTGAAATTAAAACGGATCCAATATTGGCACTTTCCAGAGTGTCTACCTAAACACAATAATAGATTGACAAAATCCTTCATGGATGAGAAGTGTTGGTGAGATTTTTAACAGAGACAAAGCAATGTTTACTAGACCAAGTAGAACAGAAGCAAAAATTAGAAGAAATTTACTGGATTTAGTTCAAATTAGAGAGATAAGACTGGTTCATGGAAGTGCCATGGGTAAGTGATTACGTTAACATTTATCAAAACACAATCAATTCCATGCTGTATGTATCAAGGCCTTTGATACAATTGACCTCTCCTTTCCTTTTTTTTTTTTTAATTTTTAAAAGATTGTATTTATTTATTTGACAGAGAGAGACACAGAAAAAGAGGGAACACCAGCAGGGGAAGTGGGAGAGGGAGAAGCAGGTTTCCTGCTGAGCAGGGAGCCCGATGTGGGGCTCTATCCCAGGACCCTGGGATCATGACCTGAGCTGAAGGCAGACGCTTAAGGACTGAGCCACGCAGGGGCCCCTGACCACTCCTTTCTTGTCTTTTGCCTCAGTCTTCACAATTTCACTCTCTCGGCACTTCTTATTTTTTGCCTTCTCCCCTGGGCTTAAATAATAGTTGGGTTAGTTCAAATAAAGGCTAGAGTCTTGTAACAAGAGACGAAAATTACTTAAACAAGATAATTATTTCTCATGTAATATTTTGCATATGTGCTCCAGGAATAATATGGTGGTCTGGTGGTTAGAGAACCCATTATCCTTTTAACTTATGACATCTGTTTGGATATGGCCCTCATCCATGTGGTCTCAGTTACTTTCCTACCATACCGACATTCAGGTTCATGGAAATGGGGGACATCCTTCTTTCCTATAAAGAGCATGGCTAAAAGTTGCAAACATCATTTCCACTAAATGTCAGAAAGAGAACCCAGTCACATGGCCACAATTAACTCTAAAGGAGGCTGAGACATAGAGTTTCTATCTGGGGAGCCATGTATTCAGCTAGACCTGTATTATACAGAAAGATAGCACTAACATACCATCTATATACATCGATGTTTACTAAATATTTCTTTAGCCCAGTTATCTGTTCTGAAATTTATAACTGATGAGTAAACAGTTGAATAAATATTTTTTATATATCTATGTACATGCATATATATGACATATATTTTTGATTTTTTGATTTTTTTAAAAAGATTTTATTTATTTATTTGGCAGACAGAGATCACAAGTAGGCAGAGAGGCAGGTAGAGAAAGTGGGGGGGAAGCAGGCTCCCCACCGAGCAGAGAGCCCAATGCAGAGCTCAAGAACAGGACCCCTGGATCACAACCTGAGCCAAAGGCAGAGGCATAACCTACTGAGCCACCCAGGCGCCCCTTGATTTTTCTTTTTTATAAGACTTCATTTATTTCAGAGGGAGAGAGAGCAAGCCCAGGAGCAGGGGGACGGGCAGAGGGAGAAGCAGACTCCCTGCTGAGCAGGAAGCCCAACTCTGGGCTCCATCCCAGGACCCAGAGATCATGACCTGAGCTGAAGGTAGATGCTTAACCGACTGAGCCACCTGGTGCCCCTCACACATTTTTAAATTGTAGTATAACTATATGCAGTGAAGTATGTAAAGTGCACTAATATACATGTTAAACCTTAATGAATTTTACATATGTACTGACCTATTGAAGCACCATCTAGATTAAGACATCCTTCAAAATTCTGTGTCTTGGGGCGCCAGGGTGGCTCAGTTGGTTAAGTAGCTGCCTTCGGCTCAGGTCATGATCCCAGGGTCCTGTGATCGAGTCCCACATTGGGCTCTCTGCTTGGCAAGGATCCTGCTTCCCCCCACCTCTGCCTGTCTCTCCTATCTCTGTCTGCCAAATAAATAAATAAAATCTTTTATTAAAAAAAATTCTGGGGACGCCTGGGTGGCTCAGTTGGTTAAGCAGCTGCCTTCGGCTCAGGTCATGATCCCAGCGTCCTGGGATCGAGTCCCACATCAGGCTCCTTGCTCAGCAGTGAGCCTGCTTCTCCCTCTGCCTCTGCCTGCCACTCTGTCTGCCTGTGCTCGCTCCTGTGCTCTCTCTCTATCTGACAAATAAATAAATAAATAAATCTAAAAAAAAAAAAAATTCTGTGTCTTTTCCCAGTCAAGCATTATTTCTTCTGCTTAGATAATTATATCGGCCTTCTCAAGGGCTGCATGTGTTGCAATAAATTCACTGATGATTTTTCAATTTCTCTATGTTGTATATATACACATATATATGTATACATGTATACGTATATGTACAACCATTTTTTTTTTCTCTTGCCTCTGGGACTTCACCTCTCCTTCTTTCCTTGCTATTCCTGCTGTAATTCTGATCTCAGTTGAGCCATCACTTTTTATCTGTTGTGGGGATTTGCCTAAAAATGTTTGTTAGAGTTATCTTAGCTTGGGAAAAGGAGAAAGAAAACTCATGTTGAATATGTTTTTATTTGGAATATTTTGTTTTGGGTAAATGAATTAGAGATAGTATTTTACTGGTCAATGAGACCTGGTCACAAAAATATTTTCATTTCTAATATTAGTTTAAACAGTGCTACTGTAAATTAGCTCTAGCAGCAAATCAAAAATATTGAAGGCTTAGCTCCTCTGAGTGGTCCTTAGGAGTAAATAAACAATTGCAAGGTAAGCTTCTATTTATTTTTAACCATTTTGAAGTAAATGACATAAAGTAAATAGACACACCTTATAAAGTGTGCAGTCTGATGAGTTTTGACAACTGAATATACCTGGGTAACTAGTTCCCCAGTTGAAATGTAGAATTTTTCTTTCTTTAATGTCTCTTGATTTCTCTAGCTAATTTCTTTATGTCTCTAGTCAATCTCTCCATGAGGCAGCCACTGTTGTGATTTCTATCACAGTCCATTCATCTACACGTTCTTAAATGTCATATAAGTACAATCATATACATATACTTGTAAAGGTTGGCTTCGTTGGCTCAATCTATGTTTTTGAGATTCTCCCACATTGTGGCATATATGAGTCCCTTTCTTTTCCTTTTCTTTTGCCAAATAGTATTCCCAAGTAGCATATATATTGCAACTTGTTTATCCATTTTATCAATTCAATTGACAAACTTATGGATTGTTTCCTGTTTCTGGCTATTTGGAACATTCCTACATACATCTTTTTATAGATGTATATTTTCATATCTTAAATGTAATAAAAACCTAAATTTAATAAAATCCAGTTAAATAGATGGATCATAGAATGGGTGTATTTTTACCTTTGTTGTAAACTGCTAATCAGTTTTCAAAAGTGCTGGTAACCACTTCACACACCGGCTAGAAATGCCTCTGGTTGTTCAGTTCACACCCAAATCTGCCATTTGTCAGGCTTTTTAATGTTCATCATTTTATTTTATTTTTTTCGTCATTATTTTATTTTTAAAAAGACTTTATTTATATAAGAGAGAGAGATTAAGTGTGAGCCCAGGAGCAGTGGGGAGGGGCAGAGGGACAGGGAGAAGCAGACTCCCTCCCTGAGCAGGGAGCCTGATGGGGGACTCCATCCCAGGATTGTGGGGTCATGACCTGACTTGAAGGCAGATGCTTAACCAACTGAGCCACCCAGACACCCCAGATGTTTGTCACTTTAGAAGTGTGGAATGGTATCTCATGGTAGTTTTAATTTGCATTGCCTAAAAATGTTAAACAGCATTTCTAGTTTTCTATTCTGGAATCCTTAGGGTATGGCCCTCATTCTCATCCTTACAAAATGGCTGCTGGAGCTCTAGCTGTCACCCTGGCAGAGGGAGGAGCTAAAGATCCAGGTCCTGAAGTCGTGCATCTGTTGTGTCTCTTTCTCCAAAGCCTCATCCTGTGGCTTACAATTTAGTGGAAAGGATTATGTCACGTGGCCACTTTAATCTACCAGGAAGGCTGGGGCATACAGTTTTTAAAGCTGGTGCTCAGGGTATCCACTGCTGTGTAACAAACCAACGCAAAACTTAGTGGCTTAAAATAAAAACATGTTGTTGTTGTTGTTGTTGTTTGTTCTTTGCAAATATGCCATTTGGGCAAAGCTCAACAGGAATCTCCTGTGTTGCCCTTGACAGCAGTACAGGAGCAGCTGATGCTGGCTGCTGGCTAAGAAGACTCACATGATTGGAACTGTGGTTAGGACACCTACACATGACCTTGTCATGTGGCTGCTTGGCTTCCCACACCACGGTGGCTGAGTCCCAAGGGTGAGGGTCCCAAGAGAGACCCAGGTGGAAACCATGCTGTCCTTTATGACCAAGGCCTAGAAGTCATACAACATCACTTGAGCTGTACTCTGGTCATTGTGGCAAACACAAGGACACACCTCTGGTTAAAAGGAAGGGGAAATCGATTTAACTTCTTGATGTGGCACTGACAAGGTTTGGGAAGAGCATATAGGATCAAGATATTGGTGTGGCCAGTTGCGGGAAATATAATTTCCCGCAACTGGGCATGTTGCCTGACCCCAACAAAGTGGGGTTCTCTAAGCAGGAAAGATGTGGTAAACAGATATTGAGTAGGCAAAGTGAGTTTCTGCCATGTTCCTAGTACATATCAACTTTTTTTGTTTGTTTGTTTTTTGCTTTGCCACTAGACAGCAACTATCTCCACGAGGGCAACAGCCAGATTGGTCTGTCTTGTCAGTCATTGATTCTTCATGGTCTAAGGGGGAAAAAGCCATTTAAAAAATGTCAATGAGTGGTTTTCTTTCTTTCTTTCTTTCTTTTTTTTTTTTTTTTTTGAGTAGGCTCCACACCCAACATGGGGCTTGAACTCATGACCTTGCGATCAAGTGTTGGATGCTCCACTGACTGAGCTAGCCAGGTGCCCCTGTCAATGAATGATTTTTTTTTTTAATTTTTATTTATTTGTTATAGAGAGAGAGAGAGCAAGCACAGGCAGACAGAGAGGCAGGCAGAGGCAGAGGCAGAGGGAGAAGCAGGCTCCCTGCTGAGCAAGGAGCCTGATATGGGACTCGATCCCAGGACGCTGGGATCACGACCTGAGCCGAAGGCAGCCGCTTAACCAACTGAGCCACCCAGGCGTCCCTCAATGAATGATTATTAAACCAAATAAAACTATATAGAAAGTATCAGTCACTTAAAAAAAAAAAAGAGGAGGGGAGTGCATACAACTCTTGATCTTGGGGTTGTGAGTTTGAGTCCCACATTAGGTGTAGAACTCATTACAAAAAGAAAAGAAAGGAAAAGAGAAGAAGAGAAGAGAAAAGAACAGATAAGTTTTGGAGAAGAAACTGTTGGGGGGCGTTGCCTGGCCGGCTCAGTCAGTGGAGCATGTGACTCTTGATCTCAGAGTTGTGAGTTCAAGCCCTCATTGGGTGGAGAAATTACGAAAGAAAGAAAGAAAGAAATCTAAGAAAGAAAAGAAAAAGAAAAAGAAACATTATAAGCATTATAACGCTTATAATGCTTATGTCATTCTCATAAGCATTATAATGCTTATAATGACATAAGCATTAGGAAAGAATGAAAAGATTTAAATTTGAAAGTCAATAACCTACAAAATGTCAAATAAAATATGTACTGAGGATTAAAACAAATTTCCTCCCTTTACATTTTAAGATTGAAAACAAAACAAAATACTACCTCCTCTATTAGAAATCTATGTACACAGGGGGCACCTGTGTACATAGGTAGCTCAGCCAGTTCAGCAGCCCACTCTTGGTTTTGGCTCAGGACATGATCTCAGGGTTGTGAGACTGAGTCCCACTTCAAGCCCCATTGCACAGAGCCTGCTTGGGATTCTTTCTCCCTCCCTCTGCCCCTCCCTCTCATGCTCTTTCTCCCTAAAATAAATAAATAAATAAATCTTAAAAAAAAAAAAAAAGGTGAGGGAGGCACCTGGGTGGCTCAGTTGTTGTCTGTGTTCAGCTCAGGTCCTGGGATCGAGCCCCTCATCGGGCTTCCTGCTCAGCAGCAGGCCTACTTTTCCCTCTCCCACTCCCCTTGCTTTTGTTCCCTCTCTCTCTCTCTCTCTCTCTCTCTCTCTGTCAAATAAATAAATAAAATCTTTAAAAAAATTTTTTAAATCATATATTAAAAAAGAGAAAGAAATCTACGTACACACATACACAAAGAAACCTATATGCAAATAAATGGCTGTGTGATTATTATGTGGAAAGAAAGCTCTCTTAAAAAGGATAAAGCATGCTTCAGTGAGGTGCTCAAAGGCTACTAAGCAGTTCTCATGATTTTTGTATGTATTATAAAAAACTGGTTTAGGGACGCCTGGGTGGCTCAGTGGGTTAAGCCGCTGCCTTCGGCTCAGGTCATGATCCCAGCGTCCTGGGATCGAGTCCCACATCGGGCTCTCTGCTCAGCAGGGAGCCTGCTCCTCCCCTCTCCTCTCTGCCTACTTGTGTGATCTCTGTCTATCAAATAAATAAATAAAATATTAAAAAAAAACTGGTTTATAATGCCCAACTGTTGCCCATTACTTGCTATTACTGCTTGGAAACTGCAACTTCCCTAACCTTGCCTGGATCTGGGATGAGGTCAAGAACTTCTTCATTAGGTAAGCTTTCTCTTCTTCATCTTTAAATACAGTGTTGGTTCAAGTGGCTTAAAATCTTTCTTATTTTCTTTGATAAGTTTAAATCTTTTTATTGTTTTCGGTAGTTTTATAATCCCTTTCCAGGAGATCTTCCACTCTTTTTTCTTCTTCTGATCCATTTAATAAGTAGTTTACCATTCATCCTGTCTTCTCATGCACATTTCTTTTTTTTTTAATTTAATTAATTTTTTTAAAGATTTTTATAAATCTATTTATTTGACAGAGAGAGACACAGTGAGAGAGGGAACACAAGCAGGGGGAGTGGGAGAGGGAGAAGCAGGCCTCCCACTGAGCAGAGAGCCCGATGCGGGGCTCAATCCCAGGACCCTGGGATCATGACCGAAACTGAAGGCAGATGTCTAACGACTGAGCCACCCAGGTGCCCTCTCATGGACATTTTTTAAGACTATGGGACAAATATTCTCCTCCTGAAATGCTTTTAACATGTAAATTTGATTTTGCTACTCCTTTCCTCACACAGTTGTCAGCACTGAGGAAGGGAAACTTCTAGCTTGTCAGGGCCCTTCAGGAGCTGGCTCCTCATCTCTTTTCACCCTTCTTCCCTCAGGCTACTGAGCTCTCTCCAGTACCTGCCGCCCCACCCTGCCTTGTGTCTGCCCTGACAGAGGAAAGACTTCTCTGTTAAATCTTTCCTCCAATGTCCCTCATCCTTGTCCCTGTGACAAACTCTTCATCTTTCGGTCTCATCTCAAGCATGAACTGCTTGTTCACCCCTTTCCTGAGTTCCTTTCACAGACTGGGTTTGTCTCTTGTGTCTTGGGTTTGAATATCTAAAACTGGATTAAGCCATTTTTTCCTAAACTTTTTTTCATAGCAAGCACTTTTATACACAATCTCATTAGAAGAAACCAAACATAATAGTTTTTTTTAAAAGTGGCATTTATGATTCCTTCCTCTCCCCATATTTTTGTGTAGGAGTACAGGAGAGAGAAAAGCATCCTACTCCTTATTTGGCTCTTTCTGTTCTTGG
>RCUC01044798.1:0-14257 GCA_003697995.1 Taxidea taxus jeffersonii | reverse complement strand
AGAGAGAGGAAGGGAAGCAGGCTCCCTGCTGAGCAGAGAGCCCAACGCAACACGGGGCTAGATCCCAGGACCCTGAGATCAAGACCTGAGCCGAAGGCAGAGGCTTTAACCCACTGAGCCACCCAGGCGCCCCTATGAATAGCCATTTTGTTGCTCCTTATACCACAGTATTCTTCTGTTCTCCAGAGCTCAGCCTATTCTTCCATACAACAGGTGTGCTCTTTTCCCATTCAGAGTACAAACTAGCTAACCTTTGAGGCCAGCTGTCAAAATACTTAAGTCCCATTTTCACTTATTTTAGTCTAAGTTTTCCTCAATAACATGATTTCCAAGACTATAGCTCTTTTCACTGAAGAACAACTTGTATACTGTTACAAACAACATTTTACTGCATAATTCTTTACAGTTTATCAATTCCAGAAGACAGTCTCCCCTTCACATTTAAGTAGCTAAGAGCATATTAAAATATTGTTTCCAAACCATGGAGACATGTGCCCAAGTAGCTTATTCTGTTTCTCCTGTTAGAAAAATAAAAATCCATGGCAGCAGCAAGAACAACAAAATAACTCAAAAATATAATAAATATCTTCTATATGTCAATATTAGAGTTTGTTCTCAGAGTACCCCATTAAAGTCGTCCTTTGAAGTTGGTTGGTATATGATAAAGAAGGAAAGTTTTTGTTTACTTGTTCTTGTTTTTCTTTTTTTTGCTGGACAAACAGCAAGAGGCTGTCATTGTGGAGGAAATGGAAAGAACAGAGAGCAGATGGAGATGAGGTTTAGAACCTCATTTGAAAGTGAACATTAAAATAGGAGTATAGAAAGTACCACAAATGGTTTCCAATTGTGTAAGTCAGTTAAAAGGAAAAAGAAATCAAAGGGTTTGTTTCTGTTCACTATGCTCTGGGAGAATGATGTGCAAAGCCAAAATTATGTAGCCACATGCAGTGGTCAGGGCAGGCATGGAAGTCTTTTCTGACATTATGAAAGTCATTCCAAGTATCCCAGGGAAATCACAGATTTGTGAGGGCTACACATACTCTTCTCTATGGTATGATTCCATCTTAGCAGCTATCTATTCCTGTCACAAGAGTGGCATGAAATACCAGGGCCACATTGTAGAAATTAAAGCTGATATAGGTTAAGTGACTCACTCAAGGTCACACAGTTGCTGCTCAGAGATGGAACTCATACCTAAGTAGTCTGAACTACAATGGCAATTATAATTTAATGTAGATTAAAAAGTATAGCAAATTTTGTTCAACCTGCAGGTAGATAGGGTCTACTTATATAGCTAGGGGTAATGTCAAAAGCAACAAGAAGAGTGATCATAAAAATAATGAGGAAGAGTTAAAGAGAAAGTGGAGACAGCTATTCATTGTGAAGTCGTAGACTACTTTTCCAACTGCTTTACATACTTTATAAGATTTAATCATCACACAATTTTAAAGGTTAAGGATTTATGCCTCTTTTTATGAATGAAGAAACTGTAGCTCAGAGGTTAAGTTCCTGTTACAGGGTCTTGCATTGATTTGCTAAACTAGAATTTGAATCCAGCAGAAGGTATGAGCAACCATGAAAAGACTCATGCAGTTCACAGTGAGATTCCTGCAATTGTGTAGATGCAAATTTAAAAACTTCTACTTAATATTACTCACTTAGGTACTACTCAGCTAAGGAACTGCTTTTCCATATAGAACTGAGAAGATCCATTAAATCTCTGTAGCTGTTCAGATTCTCATTGCAATCCATCTTCCTTAGTAGATTGATTCTACCCTTATGTTTTATCAACCATGCCACCAGTTACAAGATTTCATAGTCATATAATACTTTGTGTGTATTAGGAAACTTAGGCTAATGTCTTATAGGTATAAAAGGCTATATGGACAAAATGAACACACTCTCACCCCCTTATCCTGCAGCACTACCTCAAACTGATTTCTATCATTGTATTTCCCAGCTTTGTTGATGATGCCAAATTCCATTCTTTCTCCCAAGCCAAACACCAGAGAGAACACATAAGTTGCCCACTCCCTCTCTCTCATCTCTCACATCGTATCCTTCTAGATTCTGCCTCCAATACTTTTTCCTAAGTTGATTTAGACTAGACTTCCTTTATTTCGTATATGGATGAGGGAATAATTGTATGATTTTCTCCAAATCTGAAGTAGGTGTCTCTACCTATGGCTGCAGGACTGGCTAGATTGTTTATCTACCACAGTAGTTGAATCTCCAGTGGAGCTACTTGTCTTTAGTGAAGATCTATGACCCCCAACACAATCAGTTCTGGATCCAATCAGGTCTGCCACAGATTCCCTGCTTCTTTTCCTGGAAAGATTTCAGGGCATTATATTCATGGAATATGGACTAAATTCTGAAATGTCCAGAAGTTCTTAGACTTTCCCAGTCAGAGGCCTAATCCAGTGATAAGTGCCTCTTGTGCTACATTCCACACAACCAACTACTTATTCTCATTTATCTCAAAGTCTACATTTTAATTGGTAGAGTCAACTTCACAAATTCTATTAATATTGAAGTGGATTAAAAGAAACACTACAACTACTTAGAATTTTCCTCTGTTCCTTTGCACCTTAAATCCAGTGACTATGTGGTTATGTTAGTAAAGTATTGTTGATGTGGTACAGCTAGCTCATGCACATTAAACCCCAAATCCTATTTATCAGTCCCCAAAGGGAAACAGATGTAGGTGAACTTTACTCCACTTACTGGTTTAATAATGGAAGAAATTCAAAAGTAAAACTTGAAAATATAGCTAGACTAATCAGTTATTTTATTTAAAAGAATATGGGAAAATGTTATAAAAGAACATGATGAAAGATTTCTTATAAAGTTCTATATAAATGTTTCTCTTTAAAATCTTTATCTTCATGTAATTGCTCATATAATCTTCCTTTTACCCCAGATCCTACTTTTTTTCCCACTCTTCTGCTATTAATTGCCATAGCAGAAGCATCCGGCATCTACAGTTGACCTTTGAACAATGTAGGGGTTAGGGGTATTAAGCCTCTATGCAGTTGAAAAATCCTTGTAAGACTTTTGGCTCTACAAAAACTTTACTAATAGCTCACTATTGACTGGAGGTCTTACTAATAGCAAAAATGGTAGATTCACACCTATTTTGTATGTTGTATGTATTATATGCTATATTCTTACAATAAACTTAGCAAAAATGTTTTTAAGAAAATCATAAGGAAGATAAAATACATTTACAGTACTATACTATATTTGTTGAAAAAAATCCACATGGGGTGCCTAGCTGTCTCAGTTGGTTAAGTGTCTGCCTTTGGCTTACATCATGATCCCAGGGTCCTAGGATTCAGCCCCACGTCAGGCTCCCTGATCAGCAGAGAACCTACTTTTTCCTCTCCAACCCCCTTGTGCTCTCTCTCACTATCTCCATCGCTATCTCTGTCTCTCTCCCTCTCAAATAAATTAATAAAATCTTAAAAAAAAATCCACATGTGATTGGACCTACATAATTCAAACCCATGTTGCTCAAGGTCAACTCTATACTCACATGGTTTGTGAGTATATAGTTGGTTTGGTTGGCTCACATTCTCTGCCTTTCTACATTTCTCCCATCTGAAAGAGGTCACTAAATTAGCAAAGAACTCTTTTTTTAGAAGGTGGAGGGAAAGGGGCAGCCATCAAATACTTACCTGTTTCATTTGTTTGTTGTTTAAGCTTATTGGACAATATATTCTTCAAGGGAAAATTTCCCTTTTATTTGTAGAGAAAGAATCCCAATACTTTTCAGTGCAACTGGAAATCAGAATTCTCAAAGTTAAAAGAAACATTTACAAAATTATCCAATAGAGACTATTTTTGTTTTGGAAGACCACCCCAAAGCACAATGTACAGATTTGAGGTTGAAAGGAGAATGGAAAAATTAGTTTTCACAGTGATATCTGAAATGCAGACTTCTGACAACATCTGGTTAATAGGATGATTTTTAAATTAGTTAAATAAATGCCTGGGACTCTCTACTTTCCAATTTCCACAGTCTTTTATTCAGATGCAAATATAGCTGTGGGTATATGGCCTATTCATCATTTTGATTTTTGGAAATAAGATAAAGTGCATATATAAATCTACCTCATAGACTTGAAAGGGCCTGGAGTGCATCTTCTTGGGTAAAGTTAATGGTTTTATATGGTCTTACGTTTAGTGAATTCTGACAAGCATGATTTGTACTCCCTCTTAATTGCATTGTCCATTTCATAATTTATTTTATAACTCCATATACATATGTAGATAGATATAAACATAGATATATCTTATATCATAAGATAATAGAGCATAGAAAATGGAAGGGAATCAAACTGACTTGACTTGTTATCCTAGACTTATAATTAAGTATGTGCTCTTGAGTCAGTTACTTAAAATCTTTGCACTTCACTTTCTACATCTAGATGGAAATAATTATATGAATATTCAAATTTATTATTGATATTACAAATAGTGCATACAAACCTCATAAAATACTTATCTATGTAATTTAGATAATTATCTATATAATCAAGACATTATTTCTTTAAATGAAGGTCATCTTTGTAATGCAACAAAATGAGGAATTTAGCAAAATAAGAGGTGAAATGTACCATATATGATATTATTTTTAACCAGAGAAGGGGAGAAATTATCAAAGAAATCACTAAATGATTTCCAAAGTTCAATCAATAATTTAAACTATTTTCTAACTTCTAAACTTGTGCTATCTCTTTCACAGCGCAGGTTAACATTTTTGCCATTTCAGCCCACAGTTTCAGTATTGTGGGGTTGCATATTAACTTCAAATGAACAACAACAACAAATCAACAAAATGTTACAATTCTAGAAGAGCTAATTTGTTTATTAACAACACAATCAAATATTCAAACTCTCTAACACCATCTGTGTTTTATTTATTGTCATCTCACTGGCACCATTGGAAACTAAAAAGGAAGCATAACTGCTCATAGAAACAATCTGTCATTAAGAGTATCTGTATCTACTTCTGCAGTGTTTCAGGAACAGTGTGATATCGATCAGAGTAAATATAGATTTGCCATTACCCTTCTAAATGTGAAATGGATGCAAAAGGCCTAATGGTCAAAGGGTCAATGAGCACTCATTTCTACTTAGACAGAGGCCATTCAGATGATTTATACTGAGGTACCACTGTCATTCCATCAATTCAAGTCAAGAAAATGCAGTTAAGTGATTACCAGGTGCCCAGTAATGTGCAACACATAGAGGAAATTAAAAAAAAAAAAAAAGCAATATGTCAGTCATGATCTGAAGAATCCCTGTTTAATATTAAAACTGAGATTGTAAACAATCTTTGTTTTCATATGTGCTGTAGTAGACAGATTAAGGCCAAGTGATAGCACAAAGACAGGAGAAATAATTAACTTGGGGACATTTGGGGGTTCATAACATAAGCGAAACATTACCTCAAAAAATTGTTTTATCCATTAGTAATTAAATCTCTTAGGTAAGGCTAAAGGCTGACTGTTAATGTGTGAGATTTTTCTTAATATAAACCTTGTTACACTGAGACCCAATCTATTTTGAATCACACATAATAAAAAAGTAAAATAAAAATTCTATCACTTGAAGTAAGCAGTTCAAAAAATCGACAAACTCAAGAAATGACCAAGATATTCTCTGCTTATTTTGTCACTAAAGTGAAATAAAATCATAGATTTTAATTTAAGCAAAATGCATACCATTGTATATGGAACCAATCCAAATCTTACTGGTCACGTTTGTACTATTAAACTGCCAGAATGATGATAAAATTCTAAATACATCAAGGGCTTTGGCATGTTAATTGGTTTTTGCTAACATGCTGAAGTAGATAGCCATAGTTTAATCCACTCTTCAGAATGGCTGATGAGTTCTTGAGTTGTCTATGTATATAATATAGAGTTCTATAGAGATTCTTTATTATTTTTATTTGATACTATATCCTCTCATTTGAAGCAAACCCTACTGTGTTGACAACGCCTTAGAAGGGATTGGATTTTACTAAGCATTTTCTATTTTTGAGTTTAGTATGATGAGGTAATCTCCTAGACCAAAGAACTCAATCTTTATTTCTGGAAGCAGCCTTCCTTCACTTCCTAGCTCTTACCAAAGTATAACAAATACCTTCTTATTATAAGGGCAAAGTCTCTTGGGAGCAATACAGACCTGCATATATAAAAATGATAAAATTACATTCATTTGCAGGATTCTGAGATGCTATCCCATACCGAACTCCATTTTGATCAGGGACATTTTTTCCCAAAAACCCATTTGAATATGAACATTTTAGTTTCATCCTTTCTTGTATCCTGCTTCTTGCTTAGAGGTGTGGATATGAATGCTCTACTATCTGTTAACTGCTGGGTCTCTTTAAAACTTCTGAGTGTTTAAAACAAAACAAAACAAAAAAACAGCTTCAGAGTGTTAATCAGATTTTTATAATATATGACATATTTATATGTTCTTCCCATTTTCCTTTGCTCTCTGAGCTTCTATTTTAAATTGATCACTGAATTTCCAAATCCTATATCTCTTATTTTTGTCTTTTTATTTAACACACAGAATTTATTCCTCTACAACCTCTACTTAGGGGTCATATCAATGTCAAAAGAAAAATGACCACCTGCAGTAGAAAGAAGTCAATAAGAAAAGGATGGCTAAAGAAAGGGCATGTATGAAGGCGCAGTTCATATATACATACTAAAAAATCAGTAAGCATATGTAAAGTTTTAAAGTGCATATTTTGGCAAGTTAGAGGGAAATGGACCCTCATACTGTAGATGGGAATGCAATTGGTACATTTTTAGAGTAAGTTGGTAGCAACCACCAAGATGAAAATATACATGCTATGCCCCCTAGTTGTATTGAGATATACTGGCCTATAGCACTGTATACGTTTAATGTATACAGTGCAATGATTTGACGTACATATATAGCAAAATTATTACTGCAAGAGGTTATACTAACATCCATCATTTCATATAGATAGGAAAGAGAAAAAAGAGAAAATAATGTTTTTTTTTTCTTTATAATGAGAACTCTTAGGATTTACCTCTTCAACAACTCTCTTACATACCATAGAGCAGTGTTAACTGGAGTCATCATGTTGAACATTACATTTTCTTCCTATTTATCTTATAACTTGAAGTTTGCACCCTTTGTCCACCTTCATCCAATCCCCCCTCCCCCAACCTCCTGCCTTTGGTAACCACCAATCTAATCTCTTTTTCTATGCTTTGGGTATTTTTTTTTTTTAGATCCCATATATAAATGAGATCATACACTATTGTCTTTCTCTGACTGACTTACCTCACTTAGCATAATGCCTTCAAGGTCCATCCATGTTGTCACAGGATTTTCTACTTTTTTATAGCTGAATAATATTTTTTTTTTAATTTTATTTTTATTTATTTGACAGAGAGAGATCACAAGTAGGCAGAGAGGCAAGCAGAGAGAGAGGAAGGGAAGCAGGCTCCCCGCTGAGCAGAGAGCCTGATGTGGGGCTCGATCCCAGGACCCCGGGATCATGACCCGAGCCGAAGGCAGAGGCTTTAACCCACTGAGCCACCCAGGTGCCCCTGAATAATATTTTATATATACACATTACAACTTTTTAAATTCATTCATCTCTCAGTAGACAATTTAGGCTGTTTCCATATCTTGGCTATTGTCAATAATGCTGCAGTAAACATGAGGGTACAGATATCTCTTCAGCATATTATTTTTGTTTCTTTTCGGTATACCCCCAAAAGTGAAATGGCTGGATCATGTGGTAATTCTATTTTTAATATTTTGAGGAACCTTTATACTGTTTTCCACAGTGCCTATAGCCCTTCCTCTCTCATTTGACCTTAATTTTGGATCACTGACCTCAGTTTCAAATTTGAGATTGATAGGAAGAGTGACACTGGTTCTCTAAAATGAGTGTTATTTTGTTCTCTTAATTCATGGGCTTATTCTTTATGACATTGTTATACTTGGGAGTACCTGATCAGAAGAGAGTAAATAAATAACCACAATGAAAAGAGGAAGATGGGTTCATTTATTTCTTTGACTTGTTGTCCATAAGAATAATACTGTGCCTCAAGGCACTATGCTCAACTTGGATAACAAAATAAACATTATAAATATTATGCAATGTTGAAAATCTAACAAAAATTATGGAATTCTAGAATTAGATGAAAAGTAAATTCAGGAAAATTCTACATGTAAATAGTCCTAGAAACTACAGCCTAATTATTTCTCAAGGATGGGAGTACTTCACATCTGCTTCAGTGAAGAACTTCAGAGATCCTATATTTGAATAGTCAGGAAGTTCTTTTGCAATTTGCTGTATTAAAATGCAAATGAATTTTCTTTCGTTCAGTTGAACATCCTCCAGTCCATAATCCACGTTTATGGCAGAATATACAAATACGTATTTTCCTAGATTCAATTTAAAACTCATGAATGCCTAATATGTGCTCAGAGCTTTTATTCATTGTAAAAGACATAATTTTTAGGCTCTGAAAGAAATTAGGATATTTATTTAAATACATGAAACAATTATCAATTGCATTTCTTGATTCTTGCTTTATATAAGTTTCTCTGTGATTAAATGTTTCTGTCTGTGGTTATGGTATGTGGTAGAAGCAGTCCCTCTCAACAAATATTCCCTGTGTTTGCCTCATTTCCTTGCAGTCAGTTTGGGTAATGTGCCCAACTCTGATCCCTGCACTGTGCGTCAGTGTGCCCTTTATCCTTTCCCTTCTGCACCCTGCTCACATCAAGGCCAAGTGTTTAGAGGGAGTTAACTAAAGGATAGAGAATGTTCCCCTAGCCTGTATCAAACATTACTTAACCACGAATAGACCTAGATAGATGAAGTCACTGAGACTTTGAGGTTTCAGTCTTATAGCAGACAATTAATTACCTTAACTAATACTCCATTTGTATAACATTTAGGTAGTTTAACAGCTGGACTTTATCCATAAATTGCTCTGCATATCATGGGGAAAGGATATGGTAAGGTAAGGGTCCTCAGTTGTTTCACAGCTGAGCAAGCTGATAAATGATGACTGATAGGGCTCGATTTTAATCTGATTCCTATTTTTATATAGATACTAGATCTGAGGTCGAGTTATATAATATCTTGAGACATAATACTCTTGTAAGTTTGGAAAAAGCGTCTGCCTTCTTAGATTATTATGTAGATAAAATATTATAGTGTAGATGAAGTATATAGTACAGATACTGGCACTTAGCATATGATAAATAAATAAAGCTTTAATTCTTAGGTTAATCTCTGTTTCATTTTTCCATGTAGCGATATACTCAGCATTTCCAAGTGAGAAAAATCTACCCAGTTTTCATAATTTTGCTTGTATTTGGTATGCTCATTTAGACTTTTCGTGAAACCTTGCAAAAGAAGAATTGCCCTTTGATAATGAAGAGAAAGACACTGAGGCAAATTTGCATAGTATTTTCAAGATAAAATATCACAGTATTAAATCAAAACAGATATGGAAGGCAAATTATCATCCTCTATCTATCTATATGTTCATAGAACACATTCAGCAGGACCATTGGGTGTTGGAATGTGTGATAAAGTTTTATGATTATTCTCATTTTGCATTGCCTTCCTTCTAAAAAGATTGAACACCCTTGCCCCATTGACATCAGTCTGGGCCATGTGACCTGCTCACATATTTAAATGTGAATAGAAATGAAGTGTGGTACTTCTGCAGAGAAGCTTTAAGAGCTAGGCGTGGTTCCAATACTTCTCTTTCCCTCCTGCACAAGAAGAGCAATGTCCCGGTTAGGGATGTTACCTCAAACATGGAACATAGTCATAGATAATCTGCAATTTTAGTGTATCATGAGAAAGAAACAAATTATTGTTGTGGTAAGCCATTGAAAATTGGGAGCTGTTTGATCCTATGGCACAATATAGTAAAAGTTAAATAAATAAATACTGAAATAGGACTTTTAGCTGTACGTCTTTTTTACTCAATGAAGAAAAATTTATAAGCCAAGTAATTCATCTCTTTCCTGGTTCCAGATGGATTGGATGAAGTATATTCAGTATTCAGAGCTGTCTTAGTACCTTCATCTATAGCCATAAAAACACATTGTGATTATTTTTGTTTTAATAATCACTTTTATTTCAAAGTTCTTAAACAATGTTTAAAAATGCACTTATAGGGGCGCCTGGGTGTCTCAATGGGTTAAAGTCTCTGCCTTCCGCTCAGGTCATGATCCCAGGGTCCTGGGATGGAGCCCCACATGGGGCTCTCTGCTCAGCAGGGAGCCTGCTTTCCTCCTCTCTCTGCCTGCCTCTCTGCCCACTTGTGACCTCTCTGTCAAATAAATAAATAAATCTTTCAAAAAATGCATTTATATTTATCCTTGTCATTACCAATTCCAGTGCTCTAGTTTTCATATTGTAGATCCAGATTTTTCTTCTATTTTATTTTTCTTCAGCCTCCTGGATTTTCTTCTATATCTTTAAGTCTAGGTCTACTGGAAATGAGTTCTTCCAGCTTTGTATATCTAAAAGTACCTTTATTTCTCCTTCATTATAGGAAGATTTTTTTCCGGGAGTAGATTTCAGGTTGACATCTAGTTTCCCCTTGTACTTTAAAGATATTACTATATTGTTTTTTGCCTCAAATTGTTCCCAAAGATAAAGAAAGTATCCTCTTTATTTCTCAGCATTTAATTTGTATTTTTTTCTGCTTTAAAGATCTATGCCTTTATGATGATAATTTTTGAATTATGATGTAATTTAATTCGTGTTTCTTGTGCTTTGGCTTAGTTGGGATTTGGAGATCTATGGGTTTAGAGCTATTGCCAAATTTGAAACAAAAAATGACTTGTTTTCTTTAAGTATTTTTCTGCCCAGCTGTCCTTCATGAAACTTCATTACATATTTAAAATCTTATAGTTTTTTATAAGAGTTTATAAGAGTTTTTTATAAGAGTTCCCTAAAGTTGAAGTTGAATTCAGGTTGTTGTTTTTTCCTTCTGTCTCTCTGTGTTTTATTTTGAATGTTTCTATTGCCATTTTTTAAACCTAGTAAACTTTTCTTCTGCAATACCTAATGTCCCATTAATCCCAATTTGTATATTTTTCATTTCAACTATTTTGGCTTTTAACTCAAGAATTTTTATTTATATCTCTTTATATTTTCCATGTCTTTACTTCCCATGCTTAATCTTTCCCTTACTTGAACAGACAGATTTTTAGTTATAATTAACATTTTGATGTCCTTGTCTGTTAGTTCTATCATCTGTGCCATTCTGAGTCTGTTTTATTTACCCCTCATATGGAATGTGTTTTCTTTATTGTATGCCTAGTAATTTTTTATTAAATGTCAGACATTCTGAGTTTTACTGTATTTAGTTCTGAATATTTTTTAACTTATATAAATAATTTTGAGCCCTGTTTCATGATGCAGTTAAGTACTGGGAATAGTTTGATTTTATTTGTCTTGCTATTAAACATTTTTTTCTTAGGTGGAAACAGACCAGCATGTTGACTAAGGCTAATTTTTTATCCAATACTAAGGTAGAATCCTTCTGATTACCCAATACCTGTTGAGTTTGTGAGATTTTCTACAAGGACTGTTGAGAAGAGGAACTATTCACAGCCCTGTGTCAGCATGAGATAATCCCTTCAGGTGGCCCTTTCCCCTCTGTAGCTAGTTTCAGCATATATGTACACTGATAAATATTCAGCTTAAGACTGGAGGAGGACCTTATGCATATCTCTAGACTTCTATCCCTGTGCTGCTCTCTCCTCTGTGTTACTCTTCTGTGCTTGCTCATGTCATCTTGGCCTCCCTGGACTCTCAGCATCATCTCATCAACTCAGGTTACTGCCAGGCTCCTCCTGGGTTCTCCATCACTGAGCCTTGATCTGAGAACTCTCTCAGGTTGTTAGGTTGGGCAATCATAGAACTCACTTCATTTATTTTAAACATTGCAGGGATCATTATCAATCATATTCTAATTTCCAATATCTTAAAAATCATTGTCTTATATATTTTACATGATTTTGTAGTTGTTTCAAACGGGAGGGCATATCCCATCTCTGTTGGTTGATGGTAGCTTAAAGAAAACAATCCCCATGACAATGGATTTTTTTTTTTTAAGCCATTCCTCTATAAGGTATTTCCTACATACAGTACTCCTTTTCCTAACATGTATATATAAATTAGTCTTTTCCTTAGGTTAATTGGTGGTTTTTGTTGCTTTGTTCATTATAATATTTCAAGGCTGACAATTTCTCCAACTCCATAAAGTCACTCTATATGAATTTAAATATAATCTCGTCTTCTCCTCTTCTTTTGTCCTTTTAAAGACCACATGCGGCATGAGGATTTCTTCTATAGATACCAAACAAATATTCAGTCATTCTTTGCTATGACACTTTTATTTTCAATGAAACAGTCTTTTCTATATTGGAGAGGATTCAATAAAAAAGACTCTTACTATTGTAAATTGAAACATGTTACCCAGTGACATTCAGACACTGGTTTTAGCTTTGCCCTTTAGAGTTACAAAAAAAAGTAGCTTTTATTTCCTCTTCTGGGTGACAGCCACTCCACGATGTAAAGACACTTACATGTGTCTCTCATACTCTCTCATTTGCTTTAATGGTTCTTTCTGAAATATCTTTCTAAAGGCCTTATCATCCCAGCTATTTTTCATTGTTTTCAAGCTTTTCAATAGTGCTTTATAATGTGGTTTCCAGAAATGAATAGGGGACAGCAAGTGTAGTCTGGACAGGACAGAATACAGAAGAGCTTTTGTTTTCTGTGATCCATACCCTACAAATCCTTTAAAAGTATATAAAGATCGTGTTAGGTTTTGAAAACACTGCATTACTTCATAGTGCAAAACTACATTTGGCCTCTGCAGAACCAAAAATGTCAGATAATTTTATGTAACTTTAAAGATATATTTGAAAAATTAAAAATAAATAAAAATAAATATATTTACTTTCATATACCTTCGATAGCCAATGAATTTTATATATTTTATTTTAAAATTTCAAGCCATGACAAATTTCTGTAAAATAAAAGTAATATATATTTTAAGTTACATGTGTGTACTGAAAAAAAAAAATCAACCAAACTCCCTGAGTAAGAGATTACCTATAACAATCGTAATTGTCATCTAATATAGTCACATACTTACACTTTAAAAAAGTACCTATTATGACAGCATACTAATATTGACCTTAAGTTAGTAATTATTTTCAAATATTTAAGAAGTTACACAAAATTAACCTCCTCTAGGGTATGAATCCAATCTTGTTTGTTTTTGTTTATTCCTGAGTATCTGATTCTATACTTGTAACAAAACAAGCATTTACTTCCTCGGTGCTAAAAGAACAGGTAGACTTTAGTTTTCCCAGCAAAAATGTGGGCATATTATAGGGAAGCAGACATTGATTCTGCATAATAAAGGATTTTATAAAATTGAAACTACCCTGAAGAGCTCTGCTTTGAAAAGCTAGTGCTCTTCACCTGAACTATTCAAGCAGCTAGCTGGTGACGAGCTGTCAGTGTATGTATTGTACAGTAACGTACTGGAATGGATTTTTGGATTCAGCAGAAATTTCATCCAGATAAGCTTTAGAGTTTCTTCAAATACTAAAAGTCCATGACATTAATTTTCTTAGATACATATATAGTATTGAGGCCTAAGTTGCTTTATATCCAATCATACTAAGACAAAAAGTACTAAGAGGAATATGAAGATAATGTGTATCTTGACATTTTTAGTGTAAAATCTAACAGGGGCATAGTATATGTGTAATGCTCTCTGAATAAATAAATATTAAAATAAATATTTTAAAAATAAAATATTCTGTAATTTATGATGAAGATGATAGGGAAACCCATCAAATTTAAAATTAGCTATTTCTTATATCCTTCGACAATGGCATTCTGAACTTAGCTCTGTTTTTAAGCATATCTTCAATATATGCATAAGCTAAATCCTGAAGGATGAATGGAAAATAGTTACTCAGAGGAAGGTGTGGTAAAGCAATCTGCGCAGTGGTAGTAACGTGAGTGAATGCATGAAAAGGCAAGAGGAAAAATCACAGCCATTTTGGATTAACCAAATAATGAAGTGAGGAGTGATTCTTTGGTTATTAAAATACTTCTACAGCAGTATCTTCAACTTCTTGGTTCTGAGCAATGGCATTTTTAGTCTTTTCACACAAGTGTGTT
>RCUC01044788.1:0-10462 GCA_003697995.1 Taxidea taxus jeffersonii | reverse complement strand
GCCCTGCATCGGGCTCCCTGCTCGGCAGGAAACCTGCTTCTGACTTTCCCACTCCTCCTGCCTGTGTTCCCTCTCTCACTGTGTCTCTCCCTATCAAATAAATAAAATCTTAAAAAAAAAAAAGATTTTTTTATTCTTGTGAGAGAGAGCACACGAGTGGGCATGAGCAGGGGAGAGGGGCAGAGGGAGAAGCAGACTCCCACTGAGCACAGAGCCCGATGTGGGGCTTGATCCCAGGACCCCGAGATCATGACCTGAGCCAAAGGCAGATGCTTAACTGACTGGGCCACCCAGGTGCCTGGAGATTTAGTATTATAATGAGGTCAAGGGACCTGTCATTCATTCCCTGGGTCACTCCATGCGTGGGCTCTCTGCAGAGGCATGAGTGGGGGTTAAGTTCAGACTGATCTGGGGGCTCTGGGCCACCAGAACTCTGGGTCCAAGCATTCGCTGTTGCTTGAGGGATAGTTTCAGTTTTCATCACAGGATGTTGTACCCATCTGGTCTTTTGCCTTAATTAAGAGATAAGCTAGAAAGCAGAGCTTAAGGAAAAACATGGGACAGAGGTCAGTGGCTACAAGCAGGTGAGCAGTAAAGGTCAGGTCTTGGGGTCTAGCTGGTGACAGTATTAAAAATTTACCCTGATCCTATCACTGTCTTGTTCCAACCTGTCACTACCCTTAAGAAAAGGTACAAAATTCCTAGGCCACCTGGGCCCATATAATCTCACCCTCTCCGACCTCTCAAACATTTTGCACCAGTGTCCTAATTTAGTATACTTTCTTATAGGTTCTAGAAGACAGCAAAGCCCTTCCTCCCAGACCTTTGCCCATGCTGTCTTCTTACTTGTCTCTCTTGCTACCTTTTCCTGGGTCTTCAGGATATTCTGCAGCATAGCCTTCCCTGACTTTGCCCATGCCTGCAACAAGGGTGTATCTCTCTATTATACACCCATATCAGGCCCTTCATTTTCCTTCATAGCATTTTTCACAATTACAATTGTTCTGATATTTCCCCCCTCTAGACTTTAAGTTATGAACCACAGGGTTGGTTCAATGTGTGTCCCACCCATCCTTGAGGCCTGACAGCAGGAAGCTTTGGCAGAGTTTAGTGCTCTCAAGGGTTAAACAAATAAGTGAAAACAATCTTCCTAGATTTGTGATGAAAATTTCTGTAGTATTTTGTTCCGTATGCCACAAAGAAAGCTAAAAGAGAAATGAAATAATTTGTCCTGAGCCTTAATAGCTAGAACCAGCCCTGGACTTCTGGGGGATATGGTTGGGATACTAACTTTTTCATGACCTAGGAATAAAGTCCTGGTCCCTGGAAGGTGCTGGAATGCAAGATGCATCCTTTGTGCTGGACTTCCTTTGTTCAGGACTAAAGATGCCCGCAGTTCAAATCGGTTTCTTTTCCCTTGATGAAATCTTCCTTTAGTCAATTGGACATTGATTTGGCTTTGGGCTTGGTCTTATTCATCGGCCATGAAGATTTGGTTGGCTCTTCCTGGAATAAATGCACAACTTATGTTAAAATGCTGAATGCCGGGGTCAGCACGGAGCCCTTGGGTGTTCTCCTTCCTGAAAACTCTCTCAGGCCATGCATTATTTGCCATCTGCCGGGGGTGGGGGGACAGAGAGGGCAGCGGTGGCAGGTGGGGAATCCTCAGAAGTTCATCCCTTGAGAGAAGATCAGTTCCGTGGACCACCTCAAGCGGACCTGCAGTCTTGTTCCTTGACAAGCATCAGCCTGTGAGCTGATTCGAACCACAGGTGTGTGTAGCTTCTCCCCTCATAGTGCTTCAAAACTCCTAATTAGTGCCAACATTTAAAAATCAAGATGATCCTGTACAAACTTGACTTTCTTTGTTTTCTTGAGGGGAAAATAAAGATGACTATCTAGCAAAACTGACCCACAACAGGGGAGCCTGCCTGGTCCAATCAGTGGAACCTGTGACTCTTGATCTTGGGGTCATGAGTTCGAGCCCCACCTTGGGGGCTAGAGTTTATGTAATAAAAGATTGGCCCACAGCCATTGGCTGGAGCTGAGTAGAGACCACCCCTTACAATAGACAGAGTTTTTCTTGTTTTCTGGTCTCTGCTCAGCCAGCCAAGGTTCATCTCTTGTACCTCCCTGGCATTTGTGGGCACGTGAGTCTGCAACCCCTGTTTTGTATTCGTAAGTCATGAGTGTGTGTGTGAATATGAACAAAAGCTGTAAATGGCACCCTAACATTTTTTTTCTCTGTCCCTGCTTCCTTCTTTACCTTCCTCTTGTGTCTCCCTTTTCTTTTGAACTGCCTCTGCCATTTTACAGGTTCTGGGACTGCTGGTATGGACGCTGATCGCTGGAACTGAGTACTTCCGGGTCCCTGCATTTGGCTGGGTCATGTTCGTAGCTGTATTTTACTGGGTCCTCACCGTCTTCTTCCTCATCATCTACATAACAATGACCTACACCAGGATTCCCCAGGTGCCCTGGACAACAGTGGTAAGGAAGCCAAGGGTCGTCTTCTTGTCCACTGCCCACTAGGTAGGATGGAACTTAGTCCTTCTTAGTCCTTAGTGTTGGAATTCAGGGTTGTTGCTCAGCCAGCAAAGCAGGGGACAAAGCCAAGGAGAACACACTGCAGCAGGTGTTTCATACCCGGGTATGAAACTGGCCATGTTGGAACATCCAGGAATTTCTTTTAGGCAAAATAGCAAACCAGTTCTCAGAAGACTGAATGAAGAGAAGTTCAGTTCTTCATTCATTCCCCATAAACACCGACACCTAGAAACAGGCACGTCAGGGCACCAGCCTCAGCAGACCTCACTTCCTTCGAACCCCTCCTGAAGCCATGACCTTAGCCTTTTGCACACAGAGCTCTTTGATGTTGGGAAGCACAGTGTGTGCAGTTAGAACAAAAAATGGAACTGCTGTTCGAATAAATAGGTGTCTTCGTACTTGGAAGCAAGTGCAGTCAAGGGTGATTGGATGCTTGTCTTGGCTCCAGACACTGTACTGGGTGTGGGATAAATTAAGAGGAACGCACGGTCTGGGATGAAATTGATAAGAAAATGCACCTGTCTTAGTCGGCTCCAGCGCCATAACAAAATACTACAGACTGGGTAGTTTAAGTGACAGAAATTGATTTCTTACTCTTCTAGAGGATGGAATCAGGTGTCGGTAGAGCTGGTCTCTGGTGAGAGCGCCCTTCCTGATTTGCAGGTGTCTGCTATCTTGCTGTGGCCTCACATGGAAGAGAAAGAGAGTGTGAGCTCTCCTTCATCTCTTCCCACCCTCCAGATCTCATCGAACCCGAATTACCTCTCAGATGCCTCATCTCCAAATAACATCACGTTGTCAGTTAGAGCTTCTGTGCACCTGGGGGGAACAGATATTCATCTGTAATATTCTGCCCTTGCCTCCCCCAAATCATGCCCTTTGAACTTGCAAAAATGCATTCCATCTCAGCCTCCCCAAAAGTCTTAACTCATTCCAGCATTGACTGAAGTTTAAGATCCAAAGTTTCACCTAAATGTCACCTAGATCAAGTACGGTGAGATTGGAGGCAAGTTCATCCTCAGGCAGAATTCCTCACCAGCTGCGAGCCTCTGAAACCGGACAAGTTATGTACCTCTAGGATACAGTGGTGGGACAGGCACAGGATAGATGTTCCCATTCCAAAAGGAGAAATAGAGAAGAAGGAAAGGGAGGCAAGTCCCAGGCAAGCCCAGAACTTATAAGACAAATTCCATTGGATCTTAAGTCTCCAGAATAAGCCTCTTTGGTTCAGTGCTCTGCCATCCAGGCCTCCTGGGGTGGCATTGTCACCCCTAAGCATCTGCTGTGTGGCCCTGCCCCTGAGACACAGAACCCAGAGAGGCAGGCCAACCCTTTGAAACTGAGGAGGAAACAACCTTCTCCCAGGGGCCTGATCATCTCTGCATCAGCCTCTCGGTGATTCATTCTTTTTTCTGGAAGACTGGCACATATTCACAGCCAGATGCCTCTATGCTTCTATCATATAGATCCCAAGAAGTTCGGCAGCACTCCCCTCGTTTGTCCCATCTCCACCCTTTTCATTTAGATGGCAGCGTTTCACTGGTGTAATCCCTTACCCATTCCTGGCTTCTGCTGACACATGATTAGATCTGTGGTTTGCATCCATGATCTCTTTATCAAATGGTTGTTTGGCCACACCTGTATTGTTCTCTTTGGAGCAAGCTCACTCTTTCTTTTAGTAGGTTTTTAAAACTTTATTTGAGAGAGAGAGAGAGTTGGGGGGAAGAATGGAGGGAGAGGGGGAGAGAGAGTCCTAAGCAGACTCCGTAATGAGTGTGCACAGCCCAACACAGGGCTCGATCCCATGACCCCGAAATCACAACCTGAGCTGAAACCAAGAGTTAGATGCTCAACCAGTTATGCCACCCAGCACCCCAAGCTTTCTTATTTATTTATTTTTGCAATATGGATAGGTTGAGAACTTTCCAAACCTCCAAGTTCTACTTCTTTTTGCTTAACAGTTTCTTCTTTAATTCATCTCTCTCCTTGTGCATTTTACTATAAACAGGAGGAACACTTTGCTTAAAAAATCTCCTCATTTAAATATCCAGTTTTGGGACGCCTGGGTGGCTCAGTTGGTTAAGCAGCTGCCTTCGGCTCAGGTCATGATCCCAGCATCCTGGGATCGAGTCCCGCATCGGGCTCCTTGCTCGGCAGGGAGCCTGCTTCTCTCTCTGCCTCTGCCTGCCTCTCTGTCTGCCTGTGCTCACTCTCTCTGACAAATAAAAAAATAAAATCTTTAAAAATAAATAAATAAATATCCAGTTTTGGGGATTCCTCGGTGGCTCATTCATTTAAGTGTCTGCCTTCAGCTCTGGTCGTGATCCCAGGGTCCAGAGGTTGAGTCCCGCATCCACTCCTTGCTCAGCAGGGAGCCTGCTTCTCCCTCTATCTGCTGCTTCCCCTTCTTGTGCTCTCTCTCTTTGACAAATAAAATCTTAATCAGCTTCAACATCCATAGTTCTAGTATGCTCTTCAAAATTCTGCAGCCTTTACTCATTATCCAGTTCCAAAGCCAATTTTATATTTTTAGATCTTTGTTACAGCAGCACCCTACTCCTGTTTCCAAAATCTCTCTACCCCACTCTCGATATAAATTCTGTATTAGTCAGAGTTCTCTAGAGAAGCACGGACTTTAGGTTGTGTGTGTGTGTGTGTGTATAAAGAGATTTATTAGAAAGAATTGGTTCACATGATTGTGGAAACCGAGAAGTCCCAAGATCTGCTGTCCACAAGCTAGATACCCAGGAATGCTGATGGTATAGTTCCCGGCTGAGTCCAAAGGTCTGAGAACTAGTGAACCTGACGCTCTAAATTCTAGTCTGAAAGCCACCAGGCTTGAGACTGAAGAAGACCTGATGTTTCAATTCAAACCCAAAGGCAGGAAGAAAGACTGATGTCCCAGCTCAAGGCAGTCTGGCAGGAGCACTTCCCTCTTACTCAGGCTTCTTGTTCTATTCAGTTCTTCAACTGATTTGATGAGGCCCACCCACATTAGAGAGGACAGTCTGCTTTACTTAGTCTGTAGATTCAAATGTTAGTCTCACCCAGAAACCCTCACAGATAGACACAGAATACAGTTTGACCAAATATCTGTGCACCTGTGGCCCAGCCAGGTTAATATATGAAATCAGCCCATCACAGTACCCTGTACAAAGTGTGATAGAAGTTACCATCTTAGCTGGGACAGCTGGGAACTCTTTCAGGAGGAGCCGGCATTTAGTATCATCTTGAAGACTGACCATGTGCATCCTAAGGGGAACTCACAGAGATAAGAGGTGAGGTCTTCCTTGCCTTGGAGCATTTGCTGTCTTGTTGGGGAATTTGAAGTGGCTTCATGTTTTAAGAAACAAAAGAACCCCATTTGGTGCCATACGTATCTGTATGAAACAGACCTCCAGAGTGATACTCTCTTTTTGTTTGTTTTGAACCAATATATCAGAAAAATATCCAGTTCCGAATAATTGGTTGATAAACCAGATTTGAAGCATAGCGTATTTGTGGATTGTAGACCGAAGTGAACTTGGCAGACCTTCCCATCACGGCTCAAAATGTACTTGGCTTTGTTCTTCTTGGGAGCTGCCTTCAGAGCTAAGTTAACCCACAAGAAAGCAGGTCTCATTCTATTTCACACAACACAGTGACTGCCTCTTGACGGTTTCCCCAAATACAATAGGGTGGATTCTCCACGGTGATTCTCAAGAACATGGTTCTGAAAGTAAAACCAGTTGATGTGCCCGGAGCCACCTGGGGCAGCACACACAGCCATGCTGGATTGGGGTTTGGCCTCCGTGGGTGGGCATGGGAGGAAAGACTCATTTGGATGTGGGGATTCAAAAAAAGGGGAGCACCTCGAAGTAACAGTCACATGGGAATCCCAGGTGAGAGCATACAGCCCAGGGGGGTGGGGGAATGTAAGGAATGCTGTCCTGGAGAGAGAGAGGTCCTAAAAGGGTGTCTTGAGCAAAGTGCTTGTGATCTTGGAAAAAGAGAACTTGGAGACTGTCACAGGAGAGGAAGTGGGTAAATGCGGGAATGAGTGGTACCTTTCATTCCACTCCTGCTGAGTCTCAAATCCTAGGGATGTTATCTGGATCAGGGCTCGGCAAACTTCCTCTATACAGGACCAGACAGTAAGTTCTTTCTCTTTGGGGGGCTATACAATCTGTCATGACTACCCAGCTCTGCTTGCACCATGAGATCAGCTGTAGACAATTTGCAAATGAATGAACATGATAGTCTTTCCAGTAAAACTTTAAAATAGTTTATTTTGTTTTAATTTATTTTTCATTAATTTATTTTATATTTTTAAAATATTTTAATACATTAAAATTTTAAAAAATTAAAGACTTATTTACTTATTTTAGAGAGGGAGAGAACAGGGGAAGGGGCAGAGGCAGAGGGAGAGAGAGAGAGAATCCCCAGGAGATACCCCACTAAGAATGGACCCCTACGTGGGGCTTCATCCCAAGACCTTGAGAGCATGACCTGAGCCAAAATTGAAAGTCAGCTGCTTAACCGTCTGAGTTACCCAGTGGCTTAAAATTTAAAATGTAAATTTTAAATTTTAAATTCAAATAAAATTTTGAAATTTAAAAATAAAGTTTTAAATAAAAATTTAAATTTTAATTATTTAAACTTAAAATAAAAATTTAAATAATTTTAAATGTTAAATTATTTAAATTTAAAATAAAAGGAAAAAATTATAATTTTGATATTAAAAATGTTTAAAAATT
This sequence comes from Taxidea taxus jeffersonii, assembly GCA_003697995.1. Classification (NCBI taxonomy): domain Eukaryota; kingdom Metazoa; phylum Chordata; class Mammalia; order Carnivora; family Mustelidae; genus Taxidea; species Taxidea taxus. The sequence goes on along the minus strand of RCUC01044788.1, from coordinate 3,179 downwards.
AGAAGATTACTCTAGCTCAGTCGGTAGAGCATGAGACCTTTTTTTCCCCCTAAGCAATAACAAGATTGGATTTGCTCATAAATTTGTGATTTGGGAGGAGCTCAACAGGACTGTCTAGCTCTGCTTCTCTTATCCGCTGCGATGGCTTGAAGGTGGCTGGAGGCTGGAATCATCACCTTTGGGGGACAGCTGATACCGCTCTGGCCAGGGCCAGAGTACCTACACGTGACCTCTCTGTGAGCCTGCTTGGATGGTCCACAGCCCAGTAGCTTGGCATACACACACACACACACACATATACACATATATATGTATATTTTTATATATTTATATAATTATATATTTGTATGTTATAAATATATAACTTATGTATAAATTTGTATATAAACATATAAGTTATATAAGTTATATTTAATTATAAATTATATATAATTTTTAATTATATAGATATATAATTTTTAAAGTTTTTAATTCTTTATTTACATTCCGATTAGTTAACATATACCATATTATTAGTTTCAGGGAGAGAATTTAGTGATTCATCATTTGCCTCTAACACCCAGTGCTCATTCTGTCAAGTGGAGCATGAGGCTCTTAATCTTGGGTCTGTAAGTTGGAGCCCCATGTTAGGTGAAGAGATTACTTAAAATTAAAAAAAATTTTTGAAGTATTGCTTTTATTTATTTATTTTTTTAGATTTTATTTATGTATTTGAGAGAGAGAATGAGAGAGAGTGAGCATGAGAGGTAGCAGGTGAGAGGGATAAGCAGACACCCCCCCACTGAGCAGGGAGCCTGATTAGGGACTTAATCCCCGGACTTCAGGATCATGACCAGAGCCGAAGGCAGTTGCTCAACCAGCTGAGCCACCCAGGCACCCTGAAATATTGTTGTTGTTGTTGTTATTTTTTTAATTAACAATGCTCCCTTCCGGAACTTCCTAGTTTTAAAATGCTTTGATTTGCTTGATCAGAATTTATCATCATGAAGTGTGTCCTCCTTTTATAAATAAGAAAATTGGGATTTAGAGCCTCATGGCTTCTCCCAGATGCACACACAGCTGGGGTCCATCTCTCTCAACTTCCGTCCGGCATTTTTTTTCTGATCTTGTTCCACTCCAGGCACTCCTCTGCCTGAGTAATATATAGGAACCCAACCAGCAGTCAGGAAACCAGGACTTGTAGACCCGTTAGAGTTGTTGAATCCTTCATCTCATCAAACAAGCCCGTCAGCCTCCACCTACAGGTTGCACACTCACACGCATGCAAAGACGAGACAGGTCATGCAAATGAGTGTAAATTCAGTGAGTGCTGAATTCTCACCACCCAGAAACAATTCGGGGGCATCTTAACCAACTGGGGAATATTCTTCGCTTCCCAGAGAAATAAATTGCAAACGGGCTCTCAGAATTGTTAGATCCGTTGTTTATTTCCCTCTTTAAGGCAATCCAGAAATCTGGGCTTTTGTGTGAGCTCTTTCACTTTTAAAATATTTATAGCCAAATTTTAAAAACTTCTTTTGTTGCCGACAGATGCTACAGGTCAAAGTTGTCTGACTTCGGGTTGGGAGGGTTCTATTTCCTGCTCTGAGAAGCCCCTTTGCGACCTCTCAGAGCATTCAGGAGTGGGTTGAGCAGTGTTAACTGGACATCCTGAGTGGGGTCTGGGAAAGTTTTCACATGTAACAACGAAGGTCTCAGATCCTTCATTACCTGCACCCAGCAGGAGCTCTTGTAGAAACAGACTGGTTTGGATGCTCGCTAGCCCTCACTGTATGTCCCACACTAACTGAAGCATGGCAAGGGTCAGGCGGGCCAGGACTCTGTGGAGGCAGCTGATAGGCTTCTGGTGCCAGACAGCCTTCTAGAATCTCGCTGCTCAAAGTGCAGCCCCTGGACCAGTAGCATCACGTGGGAGCTTATTGGAAATCTTTGGCCCTGCCCCAGACTGACTGAATCAGAAGCCCTATTATAAGCTTTCCAGATAATTCTTAGGCACCTAATGTGTAGGAAACACAGGTTTATAGATAATATGGGTCCACACCCCTTCCCTGGAACCTTTAGGCTAGCTATGTTTGCAATCATGACATTCCTTTTTCAAATTTTAGGAAGTAGTAATCTGGTGCATTTATTACATAAGTTGACCCCTCCCCTTGAGTCTGGGGGCAACACTGTAATCAGACATGTTAATGTTTCTGCAAAATACATGCATTTTCCTGCTAAAAGAGATGATAAAGACTGCATGGCCCCCATGTCCATGCAAGACTGTTTTTGCTGTCAAATGACTTTGGGATTTACTTTCGGTTTTTCGGAGCATTTGGGGAATATCTAAGATTGCAGAGAAGGGATCAGTAGACCAAGTTTTAGTCCCCTGGGAGCTTGGCTGGGAAACCAACCCCCCGCCAAGGGACACTACAAAAACCAGTCTGGTAGTTTTGCCATACAGCTCTTTGCTTGACAAGGCATGAGCTTTGCACTGGACTTGGCTTGACAATAGGCATTTTCCTTTACACATCTGAAGAGAATAGGTGCACATTTACTGTCTCCTTCCTTAACATGGAGTGGGAACCACAGCGGGTTCCCAAGAGCACCTCTGAGCTCCTGGGCAGTATCATCTACCCGGAGAGGCTGCGATGTGCTTTCTGACAAATCTGATCTGAGCTCAAACTTCAAGGCAGAACAAAACAGTTTGTCCTCAGAGCACTGAGCACCAGGACTTCCACAAAAGCTTTTTCTGAGGATTCGTCCTCTGCAGCTCACCCCTGTTGGCTTCACTGCAAGCACTCTGAGCAGCAGGGGTCACAGGGCAGAGGATGGTGGGCGTGGCCTCCTGCTGTGGGCAACAGCAGCCACCATTGGGAAATCCCTACTGAGTGCCAGAGGTCATGCTGGGTCCTTCATATCTTAAAGCGTTTCACCTCCCACTAACTGCAAAGAGGGAACAGATTATTTCTGTTTGGGGGGTAAAGAAACTGAGACCTTAGAGGATTTTGGTAGGAATGGGATGCAGGTCCTGGGAGGCCAACCATGGTTGTCAGCCCTGGAATCTGCTTGGCTCCCAGGGGCTACAAGTGACCTCCTGGTTCTGGTCTTCAGGAATTCAATGGAAGAACCTGCCTCCCCTCTACTGGGAAGGGATGAAGCATTCTTGGCAATTAGGTTTGGTCAGTGGCAGATCCCAA
>RCUC01044787.1:0-14022 GCA_003697995.1 Taxidea taxus jeffersonii | reverse complement strand
AGTATCAAATTTATCACTTCATTATGACCTCCTTGCAAATAAATACTGGCCCATGAATCTGAAGTCAAAAGAGATTTGGGAAGAATAAAAGTATATAATATTTCCTTTCTTTCCATATGCTTATGGTATTGCATTACAAATCTGAATAAGACATTATAAATCTGTACTATACTATACTGTACTGTACTATAAAGGAGTTTGTAAATACCTGTACTAAAAAGGGTCATGTGGGTGATGTTTGAATTTAAGGGAGGGTGATAATTAATTGCTTCTTCTCCTCAGAGTTCAGAACTAATTAAGAAGTAGAGTCAGGCACATGGAGACCAAAACATAAGCCTTATAATTCAGAAAGACTAGATTGGAGAATGTCGATTATCCTGTAGCAAATGTAGGCTTTCCAAGCCTCCCCGCACCCCTGCCAATTCAGAAAGGCAAGATGACAACCTGTCTTCAGAACACTACCATATGCAATAGGAGCCATGAATGCATGCCTATTGTTGGCAGGCAGATTCCCAAAGAAGGAATCATATGGCCTGTTTTTGAAGGAAAAGACAAACAGTCAGAGAAGCTTGGACAAATGGAGATCAGACCCTCCCTGCCTTCCAAATCAGGCTGGTAAAAGAGGAGAGAGATACCACAAGTGTTCCTTGCATCATTTTCCTTCCTTCCTCCTTTAAGGAAAAGTAGGAGGAAGGATAAGAATGGCCCCTTCAGAGGTAAATGAAAGAGGTAAATGCTGTGAACATGCAGATAGTGGAGAAAGATTACCCTGGAAGTGGAAAACCCCAAGGAGGGCAGCATCATGATGTTCATTTGCTCTGGGGCGGCAACGGGTGAATTTTTCAGGGGAAGGTATGCAGGCAGCTTTCCTTTCCAATGGAGGGAGGGTGTGAGTGGAGATGAGAGGAAAGCCAAGTAAGCCTAGGAAAAGTGAGTGGTCTAGAGGGACTTGAAAACCAAAGCGTCATTGGGGACTTCAGGCAGACAGTGAAGAGGCCGTCTGGAGCCAGGTTGTGGAGGATCTTGGTTACAAGCCAATGAGTTTCTCTTTTATTTGGTCAGGAATTGGAAAGCAGTCAAAGTTTTGCGTAAGAGAAGAACATAATTATAGCAATGCTTTAAGAAGATTAAGTGGGCATCAGGGTTCAGAATATATTATCTAGGGAGTGTTTGGAAGAAGGAAGATCAGTCAGATGCTCCTGCACGGGTTGGAAATGGAAGTAACATTAATTAGTATCATGGCAGTGCGACTGGAAGGCAAATGGCTTGTGTCATGCTTTAGAGTTTACAAAGTTCTTAGTGCATTAATTACCTCATGTGATCCAGCAACTGTGAAAAATAAGTAGCTAAATGATAGGCATACTCTAAGATAGACACTTTGCATCATCAATAAATATTAACTGAATAAGTTCAAGGAAAACTCTAAAGGATGTGGTGACTACAAACAGGAAGGAAGGCAAGTGGACAGTTAAAGATGACCTGAAGTCCTCAAGAACAATGATGATTGATTTATTCAATAAATATTTACTGAGGTTCTACTATAATGCCAGGAATTCTTCCAGATGCTGGGCTGTAGCACAGAACCTAATAAACAAATAGTTTATCCTTAGGGAGCATTTATAGTAGGGAAAAGAAATCATCAGTAGATATTTAAAGAAACATAAAGTTTCAGGGAGGAAAGGGAAAAAAATCAAGTTAAGAGGATAGAGGGTCAGGCAAGTGTTTTTATAGATAATGGTATCAGAGAAGTCCTTTCTCTGAAAGTGACTTCTCAGCAAAGATCAGACAGGAGTGAGTTGGAGAGCCACACAAAGTTCTGGAAGAAGAGTATTTGAGGCAGCAAGAATGGTAAAGGAAAATCCTCAAAGCAGACACCTGTCTGGTATGTTCAAGGAGCAGCAAGGAAGCCTGTGCAGGCAAAGCAGAGACCATAAGGTGGGAGGGGTAGGAAATGAGTAGAGAGAGTGAGCCAAAGGCCATATCCCAAAGGATTTTGTAAGCCAGGCTAAGGACCTCTGGTCTTTGTGGAGAATCATTTGTAGAGGAGCAAGCATGAACTTGCAGGAGTCCAGGCATGAGATGATGGTCACTTGGACTAATGTGATATTGTTAGAGAAGATGAAAAATAGCCATAATCTGTTTATGGTAAGATAAAGCTTAAAGGACTCTTCATTGGATTTGATGTGGAGTGGAAAAAAAAATTAAGGATGCTTCCAAGCTTTGTTCCCTGAGCATTTGGGTAAATAGCGGTGTCCTTACTTAGATGGGGAATGGCAGACAAAGGAAACAAGAACTTTGCTTAGAGCTTGTTGTCTTTGATAAACCTGGAGATGTTGCAAAGGAAAGATATGATGCTGTACTTTGGGAGAGGAGTCAACAGTAGAGATATGTTTGAGAAGGCTTTACCATCATCAAAAATAGAAAAGCAAGGCAAGAGAAACTAGTTCTTCTGTATATCCAGTATTTATTAAGTATGTAGTATGTGTGAAACACTTTTTTAGGACCTATGGGTGCAGAGCTCAAAGATGTAGTCTTCCTCTTCAAAGGTCTCACCGTTTACAAGCAAGGAAAAAATGAATACAGTGTAGTGGGATAAGGACTATAGCAACAGATTCCAGGAAGGATTATGGGAGACAGAAATGAGGCACTGGATCCAAGAATTCAAGCAAGTCTTCCTAAAGAAGGTGACAGCTGAGAGAAGTTTGGAGGATTAAAGAAGGGTTGTTTGGGAGAAAAATCCAGGCCCAGGGAAAGGGCATTTCAGGTGGAGGGAGCATAGTCATCAGCATAGAGGCATTTGGTAGCATAACATCTGAGCAACAGCAGTTCTGTAGGTAGGACTGGGAAGGAGTGGGCTTGTGGGAGAGTGGCAGGAGATGGGACTGGAAAGGTAGGCAGAGACAGACCGTGAAGGACCCTTTGGACCACACTAAGGGAGTGGAGATGAGGTAGGAAGAGGAGTTCCATTTTGGAGACGTGAGTTTGAGATACAAATGGCATGTGTCTAGAAGGTAACAGAAAACAGAAGATCAGAACTCCAAGGAAGGTCAAGACCAGATTCATATTCTTATATCTCTCTGTATCTATAATATCTCAGAGTGTGCCCCATAGGGGTGATCACTGAAGCCACAGATGCAGATTCATGCTTCATGACAGAGAAATTACAAAGGAAAAGCAGGAAAATAACAGAATTGTAGGCGGAGCCCACAGTTCAAGAACTGGAAGAGGAGGAGGCATCAGGATGGACGTCAGGGACATTTAAAAGCTGGAAGAATACATTGTCACTGTTGCCAAGGAAAGGGGATGATTCGTGAAGGCCACTGTGGTTGCCAGTGTCAAACACTGAGCGAGGTTAAGGAGGGTGAAAATGGAGGAAAGGTCATCAAACGCAGTGACCAAAGGATTCCTTGGCGATCTTTGGGTGAATAAATAGAAGGCAGGGGGTAAAACTCAGCAGCTGGGGTGAGGGTGACAAGTAGTCCAGCAAGAGTGAAGACAGAGCAAGTGGACTTCCAGGCTTCCCTTCCCAAGCTTGTCCTATTTTCATGCCTGGCATCTGCCTTTTGTACTCAACCTTCACATGACCCTTTTCTCCTGTCTCTCTGTCCTGTCTCCTTTATTCTCACTGACAACTGTCCCAATGTGATGGCTTTTCTTGCCAACGGCAATTCTAGCATTCAGCCATGGAATGAGCTAGGACCTGAATCATCAAGGACACTTTATCAGATAGGGAAATAGGTCAAAGTTTACCTTGATGAAGGATGTGCTGCTGTCTTAGATTCTGTGAAATGAACAGAATCTCTCATCTCATTTTGTTTTGCCTGTTTGCAGATCCTGAATGCAGAATTAGCAATAGATTTTACCCATTGATTTTTTCTGAACTCATCGAAATCACTGTGTGTTTTTTCCTTTATTTTGTCAATTTAAATGTTTGGTTTTTATTTATTTAAAATGTTTTTAAATTGAAGTGTAATTGACCTATAACATTATATTAATGCCAGGTGTACAACATAATGATTCCATATTTCTATACATTGTGAAATGAGTATAATAAGTTTAGTGAACATTCATCACTGTATATAATTATCAAAAATTTTTTTTCTTGGGATGGGGACTTTTAAGATCTATTCTTTTAGCAACTTTCAAACATGTAATACAGCATTATTAACTATAGTCACTATGCTGTACATTCATCCCCAGAACTTATTTTATAATGGTAAATCTTTAACTTTGACCATTTTCATCCTTTTTTGTCCACCCCCTGCTCCCACCCTCTGGCAACCACCAATCTGTTCTCTGTATCTATGAGGTTGGGGTTTTGTGGTTGTTGTTTAATTCCACATATAAATGAGACTGTATGGTGTTTGTCTTTCTACTTCTGACTTATTTCACTGAGGGTGAAGCCCCTAAGGTCCATTCATGCTGTTGCAAATGGCATGATTTCATTTCTTTTCATGGCTGCATAGTATTCCTGTGTGTGTGTCTGTGTGTGTGTGTGTGTGTGTCACACACATGTGTGCATGTGCATCACATCTTTTTTTATCCATTCATCCATTGATAGACACTTAGGTTGTTTCCATAACTTGGCTATTGTAAATAATGCTAATATGAACATGAAGTGCATATATCTTTTCAAATTAGTGTTTTCATTTTCTTTGAATAAATACTCAGAAGTGGAATTGCTGGATCATATGATAGTTCTATTTTTAGTTCTTTGAGAAACCCCCATACTGTTTTCCATAAGTAAGTGGCTGCACCAATTTACATTCCCACTGGCAGTGCATAAGAGTTTCCTGTCTCTATGTTCTTATCAGCTCTTGTTATCTCTTATCTTCTTAACCATTTTCACAGGTGTGAAGTGAAATCTCATTGTTTTTGATCTTTATTTCCCTGATGATGAGTGATACTGAGCAAATTTTCATGTACCTGTTGGCCATCTATATGTCCTCTTTGGAAAAATGCCTATTCAGATCCTCTGCCCATTTTTTAATTGAATTGTTTGGGCTTTTGCTATTGAATTGTAGGAGATTTTTAAAAAATACATTTTGGATATTGACCCCTATCATATATGCAATATTTGAAAATATTTTCTCCTATTCAGTGGGTTACCTTTTCATTGTGTTGGTGATCTCCTTTGCTGTGCAGAAAGTTTTTAGTTGGATGTTTATTTTTGCCTTTGATGCCTTTGCCTTTGAAGTCAGAACCAAAAAATCATCACCAAGACTGATGGTCAAGAGCTTACCCTACTGTGTGATCTTCTAAGAGTTTTATGGTTTCAGGTCTTCATTTTTGTCTTTAATCCACTTTGAGTTTTTGTGTGTAGTATAAGGTAGTAGTCTAGTTTCATTCTTTTGCATGTGGCTGTCCAATTTTTCCAACACCATTTATTAAAGAGATTGTCCTTTCCCTGTTGTATACTCTTGGCTCCAGAATCTCTTTAAGAACACTTTCTACTAGGAAGAATACCCACCTACCTGTTAACAGTAGTTACCCACCCAGATTCTGGCTGGTTGTGGTTAAGGATACCTTTTAGTTTTTACAATATACATCATTTTAATGTTTTAGGTTATTGTTGTTGTTATTGTTTTATAACAAAAAAACCTTGTTGATTATCTAATTTTAAGCACTTAGTTAAAAACAAAACAACAACAAAAAGATATACCTTCATTCTTCTAATCTGTAGAGGTACCATTTGGCTAAGACCATCTATACTTTTATGTTTCCCTTTCATCAATCTTTGACAGCCGGGATTAACTCAATGGAAATGTTGGCAGACTCTCGAGTCAGACATTCATTCCCTTTAATGTCATGGCCATATCTAGATAATTGTTCTCCTACATCAATTGATATCTAGCTTTTAATGTAATTGGATTTTTGCATATCCAAACGTCACTTATGCAAATTAAAACAATGACTCCATTCAATAAGCTGGAAATGATAACTACAGTCATTATGAAAGTAAGTGGAACTAATCAAAGCCCCATCTTCATAATTTTCTTTTTAGAGACTAACAACTGAAACAAATGATCAGGAAGGGAATAACTGGCCATTTATTCCAATCCCCGCTTTTTCTAATAGTAATAAAGAGCACAAATAGCAAACAAATTAAGCACTGCTCTCCCTGAGCCAATCAATTACCAAGTCAAGACAGCTTTACGTCCTCCTACTTGAATCTTTTCCTTTTATCACTGGCTCATCCAGACCCTCTTTTCCTTTGAACCAAGTCAACAGCCTCCCAGATTCTATTCCTGCTTTTCTTAAATGCAACCTCCACATCGATCACTGAAATGAGCTCTCTACTGCAAAAACTAAGCCACTGTCTTGCTTAAAACTCTTCGGTGGCCTTGGCACAACATGGAATGTTTAAACTCTTTGTCATGGCATGCAAGATCTCTGGTTGCCTGGCTTTTACCTGTGAATCTTCTGAACTCACTTTCATAATATGCCAGATGGAGCTCTTCCCCCTGACTTGGGGTTACTGTGTGGAGCTCACATCATTGCCAGACCACATTTTCTTGTGGTGCATTTCCCTTTGGGGTGACTCCTTGCTCTTTTGTCACCACAGCTTGGTCAGGATGACCACAGTCCACTGTGGCAGGTTTTCCTAATTTTAACATTTGGTCAAATGGGTGGTTGACTTCCTTTCTTCACTTTTAGGATCCTATGCACAGATATCCATTTCCTTCTAAACCTCTTTAAACCAAGAAGTCCTTTGCAACATATTTTTTAAGTTTATTGTATATCATTTTCCAAAGTCAAGACATGCCTCAATTCTTACATTTGTGTGAAAGATGCAGCTCCAAACTGACTTTCAATGTTCACTTTTAAATAAAAAATTCCACCACACCAGGTACCCTATCACACATATATAACTGATTTATATAAAGTTCAGCTCACTGTAGTTTTAAGTGCATACATTTGTGTATTACATCATTATACCTGCTTAAAAAATTACTTCTCTGATAATGCTTTTAAATAATACTATTGTTGTTTTATGAGCGGTCTAGAAGATCATTTCTTGGGGTCCATAGCATTAAGATTAGAACTTTCTGACTTTAACCAGAACCCAAATGAATGAACCTTCTCAATTAACTGTTTATTCTTTCTTCTGCATCAGACTTCTAAAAGGAGAGAAGCTAATAATTACAGATTTGTCAAAGACTATTTTAAAGAGCTGTTGAAACTTCCGAATCTGTAGACTTCAATCATACATGCACATATAAAATATAATATCTTGTTCTTAAGACTTAAAGACTCTTTAGAGTGAAAAGTGTTCAAGCTTGGCCCATGCAAGCCCTTTCACCATGTGTAACACTATTCTTGGAAGATCTTACTCAGACATTCAGAAAATGATGACTGCAGAGATAAGAATTTCCACTGAAGCCCAGATAGGAGAACACTTTAGAAACATAATACTGGGCCCTCTAATGGCAATAAAAATATCTATAGGACCCATAGATATCCAGTCAACTAATGTGCCATGGTCTTTTAAAAACCCTTAAATACATAAAAATACAAAGTTGGTCATATGTACTTCAAGTCCTCCAGCTTTCTGGGGCCATCTGTTCTTAAAAGAAACTTACTTAAGGAGCTCTAGAATCTCTGGGAGGGCCCAGGAGTCATGTTTGGAGATTTCTAGTTAGGTACACCACCCAAGTTATGCAAGGAGTCCCATCCACGTAGCTTGAGATTAATGGGAGAGATTATTAAAACTTTGTATCGTTCCTCACATTGCAGTTCTCTTTTTTTCTTTTTCAAATAATAATAAGAACTTTCTAGCCCAACACTCACCCCATTTTTGTCTAGCTCACAGGGAAGAAAGCACTCAATTCAGACCTTCCTGTAGTAACTCCCCTCTTCCCTTTTGGAATAGCCTAATTTATATGTGTCAAACTTAATAAAACCAGGGTGGAAATTCCAAATAAAATAATTAAATTAGGTAGAAAGCATAATATGCAGCCACAGCCAATTGCTGCTAGATCCAGAGATGAACATAGGCCTTTAAATAGTCCCTACATTATCAAAAACAAGTATCTTCTGCTTCACTTCTGCTAAGTCCTTTTGTCTTCTGAGGCTACCATCCCTTAAATATCCTTATAACACGGTCTGGGCCCCAATACCATATACTTTGGGAAACTCTGTAGCCACCCTCCCCTGACACAGGCATACATGGACAGACACAACATGCACACACACTTTCCTCATCCCAGTGTTACTCTCTCCAGGGTACCCCAGTGAAGTCATTTCTGGTGCTCAGCACATCCTCTGAGCTGTCCTCTGTCCAAGATTGTTCGCATCAAGGATGCTGTTGGTGCTCAACCAAAAGGGAACTACTTCATCCAGGAGATTAAGCTTCTACCATCCCTCCTTCAGAGAAGACGGGGATAATGACTCACTGACACAATGGCTTAGAAAATCACAATCCTTGTCTCAAAAAGGGACCAGCTTTATGGAGCAATTCAGGCTCCAGATCTCCCCAGGGAATCAGTCCCAAATTAGTCCCTGACAAGGCCATCTCCACACAGGGCTTTCTTCTCTCACTCCCCTCTCCTGAGGGCACTCCCTCAATATATCACATTCCCAGCAATCCCTGTCTGAGACTCTGTTTCTGGGGAACCCAACCTGACACAGTTCAGTTTAGTAGATTTCCTCCTGAAGGAGAATGATGACCCAACATAAAACAGCAATGATTTAGATTTGAATTCAGTGCCATATTGCTAAAACAAGCAGCATCAGAGTGGACAACTGCAGGACATGTCGCCCTCTTCTCTATACAGGACAAAATAAATATACATCTATTTAGTGGTTTTATAATATTTCATTATGTCCTCTCTTCACTGCTTCCCAGGGAAGGAAATAAGCACTAAAGGAAAAAGACAGCAAATCCTGGGTGCAGGAACCTCCCAGAGTTTGACAGTTGGATTATTTGAAATGTTTCTGAAAACTCTTAAAGCAAAAACAAAGCACAGGAACCAGATAATTCAACTCTTGAAAATCTGCCCTTCTCCAAACTCATTTCTTTCATTTTCTTTCTTAAGCACTTTTGTTTTTAAAGATATTAGTTTTATTTATTTGAGAGAGAGACAGTGAGAGAGAGTGTGAGCAGGGAGAAAGTCAGAGGGAGAAGCAGACTCCCCGCGGAGCCAGGAGCCTCATGTGGGACTTGATCCCAGGACTCCGGGATCATGACCTGAGCAAAAGGCAGTGGCTTAACCAACTGAGCCACCCAGGTGCCCTCTTAAGCACTTTCATCCATAAACAAAGAACCCTTCCTTTAATTCTTTTAGGGACCGGAACAAGTGCTACACACAGGAATGTGTGATGCTGTGAGGGAAGGCATGTTAAAAAACAAAATGCAACTGAGTAAATTTGAAGATCAAGTTGGCATTATTCAGCAATTCATGTATCATGCAGCATCCCATCCAGGGAGCAAAAGGAGCTCTGAGAAAGTGTACAAAATGGAAGACTTTTATGGGCAGAACAGGGTAGAAAAGGAAGTTTTAGTAGATTGGACCATTTGGGGCAGGCTTCCTTTGGGGGAAGGGCAGGGGTCTATTGTGTGGATCACCTCACTACGGCTGACCAGGTAATTCCAAGTTGACTGAGTAAGGATCACATTCCTGGGAGAAGCTGAAATTGCAGTTAGGGTAGGTATTAAGCCTTGATTTGCTGACATTGGGCTTAGCACAAGTAACTGCATTTTGGGCCTATTGTCCCTTTTTCTCTAATAAGTATATAGGGATCCCGTCATGAGGAAATCCTGTGGAAACCAAGATATGTAGGATGGGATGACTTCTCCTTCATGGGGCATGGGTGGTGTGGGGTGCACATTCACATTGAGAGAGCAGCTGGGTTAAGTTGGAGGGATGTACAAATTGCCATGGGACTACAGAAGGTGAAACAACCAACATGACTAGGTGTTGAGGAGGGAGAAGTTGGGAAAGTTTTCACAGTGTATATGACATCATACCTGTGTCTGGAAGGATGGGAGGTGGATTACCAAGGAGGAAAAGAGAAAGAAGGAAATCCCAGGGGAAGAGCCCCCAAGATACAGAGATGGGGATCCAGATGGCAGTGCAAGGACCAGGTGAGCAGAGTGCTGCAGAGACACGGCAAGAGGTGACACTGGGCAGATCACCTGGAGTCAGCTTGAGGAGGTCCAAAGTATCATGAACAGTGTTCTGGGGGAAAGTGCCTTGCTCATATGTATTATAGAGAGCAATCTTCCCAGCATGTGGGGAATAGTGAAATTGAGATAGAAAGGGAAAGAAAGAGAAATGAGAAGGTAGTGAAACCAGTTAGGAGGCTTTTGAAATTTCTTTGAGGCTTATTGTGTATTTGTGACATGTTAGGCACTGTTCCAAGCATTCTCCATGTTTGATTTCACTTAATCCTCACTATGACTGAAGGTCACAAATGCTATTGTACATCTCAAGTGACAGGAGGAAACAGAAGCTCAGGGGGTTAAGGCACTTGCCAGGCGGTCAAAGCTAGTAAGTACAGAGTGAGAAAGGAAACCCAGGGAGTCTGACTCCAGAGTCCACAGGCCTTTCTGCCCCCTCTGCTGAAATATTCCAGGAGGGACACATGGAAGGACTCTCCTAGGGCAATAGTAGCTGGGATGGCTGGGGTATAAAACAAAGGATGTCTTTAGGGTCAGTACAGGTGAGGCAAAGAGATAAGGACAAATAACCATGGTTTGTAGTGTCAGTTAACCAAGGAGAAGAGACTGGAATTCATAAGAGAGCTTCAGGGGTGAAGGTATGCCACATTTGTTTAGAGAGCTTGGAAGACATCTGGTGAACTACTGGGAAATGTGTGACATGCTCTCAGTCTCTTCTTCCTCCCTCCCACATTAAAATATTCTCTCCATCTTCTGCAACTGGATATCATCTCTCTTGCTCTGTCCTCTGTTTTATTGAAGTGTCTTCTCCAGGAAGATGTGCAACATTGTGATTCCATAAAAAATAGATATGTGGTTTTCATCCTGGTTCCTGGTACAGAGTTCCTAATACTGTTGGAATTTCCTAAGTGATGAGAATATTAAAGGTGCCTTTTTATATATGAATTGGGTGTCTTTTGGAAAATACCCAAGGACAGGGGCTGGTTGGGAGGGGGAAAAAACCATATGATTAGAGGGTTGGGACTTTCAGTCCTACTCCCCACCCCTGACTGCCAGGGAGGGGAGAGGGGCTAAAGGTGAGTCAATCACCAATGGCCAATGGATTAATCAACTACTCCTATGTAATGAAGCAGCCATAAAAACCCAAAAGGAGTCGGGTAGCTCAGTCAGTTGACTGTCAAGCATCTCTCTCTCTCTTTTCATCCCTCCCTTTTACCCTCTCTCCCTGCCCTTCTGCCTGCACTCCTATTTGTTTTTATTAAAACAAAGTCAGCGACAGATAAAGAAGACTGTTCATTGTGCCATTATTTATAACAGCAGGTTAGAAACAATCCAAATATTTGTCAATAAGAGACTTATGAACTATGATATGTTCCCACGATTCTGTATATTCAGCCTTTAAGACATGAGGAAGTTTCCTATGCACCTATCTACAGAGATGAATTGTTATTTGAAAAAGCGAGGTACAAACTGCTAAGTCATATGCCACCTTTCATATATGTATTCTTATATTTACAAAAAGAAATGCTAGAAGAGTAAACCAGAAACAAAATTAATTCCATGTAGACAGCTGAGGCAAACAGGGTGGAGGGCACAAGGATGGACCCTAGAGTGCCCCGCGTGTAGCGATGTAATTCTGACTTTAGAATCACATAAATGTTATACATATTCAAAGCATAAAACTACATGTAAAAAAAAGCAATGAAAATATCTCATACAGAAATCAGAAGGAGCTATTTTACAGAAACAATACCCCAGGAGAAATCAAACCACAGTGTTCAGCCCTCTGAATAAACTCCCCAAGTTGGGGAACCTATGAGTGCTTGGTCAAGCCTCTCACTGGCTTTCCCGCAAGATGGGAGTGAAGGGCAGCAGCAGGGAAAAGATGGAGAATGGACAGAGAAGGAGACACAGTTTGACTCAGGGTGAGAATGGCCAAGAGGAAGGGCCAAGAGGACAGGAAGGGAGGAACCCTGTAGACAAGACACTGCTTCCCCAAACTACCCCTCCCCCAGCCTGCAAAATCTTCTCCCTCAGTCTTGCCTGAAACCTTTGTTATTCACTGATACTTTCTTCAGTTAAAAATATTTTTTCTAAATATTTGGAGGAGGCTATTTAGCAGTTTCGCTTCTGTGGCAGGATGCTGTTTTATCACACTGAACGATGTCTTTTTCCTCTGGGTGTGGGTGTGCTCCTCCCTCTCTCCCCGCTCCCCGCCCCCACTGGCACAGGAGGCAGCTGTTTGTTCACTGGACAGCAGATGTGGAGGGGTAGATGATAAGAGCCTGTCTGGCTAACGTTCACCACCCCACCCTAGGAAAGGGTGAGGAAGAAGGAGGAAATGACATCTGGGGTCCTGAGAACCAGAAGATCCAGCTATCCTTCCAGGCAGGGACAGGAAGACTTGTGCCAGGAATGGTTAAATGGCTGGGACCCTCTGGGAAGGGGGGACAGGAGCAACCCAGCCTAAGTCCTGGGCTCCAGGCAAGATACAGAAACAGAGTGTGACCTACTATGTGTAAGCACTGTGCAGAAGGAACTTCAGGGACAGTGAACAAAGATTAAATGAGCCCCCACACATTCTCTGGCAGAGGACAAGATCCAGGAACTACAACACACATCATAGAGAGAAAAAGAATTGGGGGGAGAGGCAGAGTGAGGGATCCCTCCCCTTTTCTTTTTCCAACACTGTGCCATAATGTGATGTAAACTTAGTCTTATATTGGCTTACAGATCATTTTACTGTAGTGCTTACTTCACACTTCAGTTTGGGAGATTAAATATATGCCCAATACCTCTGATTCTTTCTCCACCTAATTAGACATGCTTAGAGCCTCATGGGAATAGCAGGTTGGTGCACAGAAACAAAAGCAGGGTATCTCTGGCTTTCCCAGGACTCCCCCAGACCCTGGCTGACCCACTTCAGTGTCCCATCTACAACCAGTGTGCTGGTGCTGGGACCCAAAGGCAGCAGCCTGTCAGTGGGTCAGAAAACAGCAAAACAAACCAAGTCAGAAGTTTGGAGAACTTAGGGAGGGATGCAGACCATGACTGCTCAGTCCACCTTTATTTAATCCATGTGCCCAGAACTAAATTCCACAGAGATCAGACAAATACACTTGACTCAAGAACGGCCAACAAAATTATCCTGCACTTCGTCCTGAAGGCAAACAATAAAAATAGGGGTCAGCACGGGAGGATAGGGACAGGGTGGAAGGGGATACTAGCTAAAAATAGAAAAAGATTACAAGAAAATGAGCTTTCTTTAATGTTCTGGAAATTTAGGAGCTGATCTTGGTTGCTACGTAAGGAGACGGGTTTTCTTTATGGTAATCACAGGCTTGGAACCTAACCACCTTCATAAACAAAGTTAACCTTCAGAGCTGTGTGAATTGGCATGTGAAACAACTGCATTGGGATAAGAAGTGCACACTTCATATGTCAAATGCCTCATAAGATTGCTATAGATTCTATAAATAAATAAATAAGGCACTCTACCAGTCCCTGCTTACCTAGACGAACTGGTTCTTTACCTTGCCACCTTTCATACAGTATTGCAACAACAACTAACTCACCTGCTAGATTGTGAGCTCTGAGGGTGCTGGGACATTGCCTTTTCATATTGTAACCTCACTGTTTACCATAGTTCCTGGTGCTAATAAGTGCCCAACAAATTCGAAGGGAAGAGGTGGATGAATGGCTAGATGGGAGCTCAACAGATGGTCAGAGGGTGTGTGTGTTGGCTACTGCCCCATTATTTGGGAGGTAACCCAAGTTTTGCCATAACACATGCTGACAAATGGAAGGAGCAGGGAATGGGCAGGGTCATTGTAGAGCATCATTTTTTCTGTTTTATCTGCCCTGTGAGTGACAGATGTAAGTAGATGTGGTAAAAAAAA
>RCUC01044779.1:0-15026 GCA_003697995.1 Taxidea taxus jeffersonii | reverse complement strand
TTAATAAGTATGATCTCCTGGCCATTGTTTTCTCATATGTACTTCCACTCATTTCCCCCTCTTCTGTAGTATTTTAAAGCAATTTCCATACCTCATCTTAATTTAAGAATAGACATTTTAATACTTCTTAAAAATGAAGAATTCTTTTAAAATAATCATAGTATCATTATAGGACTTTAATAATAATTTATTAACATCAAATATCTAGTCATTGGCAAAATTTCCAGTTTTCTCATAGATGTCATACATTTTCAGTTGTTTAGGTCATATGATCTGTTGTGTTTTCTGTGATATAGACTTTGCTGGTTGTGTCCTTAATTAAGTAAAGAGAGATATGATTAGTATGAACATGATTAATATGTTCTAGTCTCTATACTTATTCTGTTGGTAGTTGGTTCTAGTGGATTGAAAGATTTAGGAATATATATATGCATACATATAGATATATATATGATTTTTTTAAATCCACTTAATGGGTAGTAGTATGTTCTTCTCTTAGGATCTGCAAAAATCTGCATGGCTTTCTTTTCATGTTGATAATAACTGTTTATGTGTAATGTCTATCCATTAATTTGTTAAAGGTAGTTTTGTATATGTGTATATACATACATATGCATATATTGTAATGTACTATAATTTATATGAATTTATACACACACCTTCTTTGTCTCTATCTCTGTCTCACACACACACACAATTTTTCATTTACCAACTTGTGTTATATATAAAGCATGGGTTCTATAAATGAGAACCCCACTTGTGCATGAAGAAATACTATAGTTTTGATTTCTAAGACTGACTTTTCCACTCACAGGATCATATAAATGCTGTTTTCCTTGTTTGCTTTTCTCACACAAGCTTATGGAATAATTTTTTTTTCCTGTCCTATCATGGCACTAATCTTTCCTATACTTACTGCCATACCTGATGTCTTATTCCAAAACCCCCATAAGCCACTAGCCAAGAGGTGCTATTCACCATTATGGCTTTGAATTGTCTGTTCATTAACCAGGGATACCATATTCCTCCTTTTGAGGATATTTTCGGTATCAGCTTGGTGAGCCATATTTTCTGGAAGTTTTCTCAACACATTGTGTGTGTGTGTGTGTGTGTACATGTGCACACACATATGACACTTTTCCTGAGATCATATATCTTTTAAATGTGTGAACATATAATGTAATGTAAACATCCTTTTATTTAAAAAATAATTCCATTATTCATATAAAACTTCTACTCATTTAAGGTAATGTGACTGAAGATTGCATTTATTTAATATGTATTATATGCACTTTATCTTTGTAAGAATTCATAGTGTGAGATGGATCTAAATTATCAAAATTATATTGCTGAAAATGGACATGTAAAACATTTGCCTGTCTTAAAGATCACAACTTCCTACATATTGGTTCTTCATATAAATCTTAATATTAGTTATTAATCCACAACTTAATTATTTTAGCAATCTAAAATATTGTCTTAAATCCAAAAATTAAAATTCACAATATTTAATTAATATTAATAATGCTGTTTTTATAATTTTGGCAGTAAACAGTCACATCTGGCCTATCAGTTTTATTAAGGATACTAGAACTCAGTTCCCATGGATGTCCTACCATTTCAATGGCCGCTGATTCCTTTACATCACCTTTTAACACTATTTCTTGTGTCATGACTTTTGGACTTCCTAAATTTCTAAAATGACAGGCTATGAAGGAATCATTTACATTGAAATTGAATATTTATTATAGCAGACTGCTAATTTTTAAAGTTCAATAGCTCTCTAGTGGTCTCATAAGAGAATGTAACTACCTCTAAATTATTACATTGTAATAAATATGGAAATGGATGTTCTTATTATATCTTTTTCTTCCTCTTACCTGACAGGAAGGAACATTATAGATGGCTTTACATCATCAATAACTAAGAAATTATCAGGTGGATGTCTATTTCATCCTTTCTTGGTTCCATCAGATACATATTTAGTAGTTTGTTTAATGACTTGCCTATAAAAATCAACAGAGCTGAATTATTTCTCCTTTACCAGTTCTCAAAAACACATAGCATTTACCATATTAAAACAGATATCCATGTCAAATCATGCCCTAATTAATTGGCAGCAGAGTATATGAACAGGAGAAACAAGCAAAATTATACAGAGCCTGGATTTTAGGGAACCAAACTGTGCTTCCTGAAAAGACTGATTCTAAAGAAACTAAAGGGAAATGTAGCAGTTCCAGATCAGAAGGAGAGAACTGATACTGTAGTGTGGGAGTAGACATTCAGTTTTCTTGAAAATAAGAGCCAGAGTGTAAGTAAATCTCTTCGTTGTTTTTGAATGTAATTTACACGTCCACATACCTATTGCAAAAACTCACTTATAAAACCAAAAATGTTAGTAAGACTTCTTGCTGCTTCCCTTCGTCTGGGAGCCATCTTTGCCTTTCATAGCCATCCTCTAACATGGTTCCATAATGGCTCTTAGTTTATCCAGACCCACTGTGGGTAGTCCTAGGAGTTAGAAACATATGCAAATTAGATCTCACTGATTCTGAAGACTCATTATGAGGGGAGGCTTAGCTTACTTTTACATTATTTCTCCACCACATATTTTTATATTCAATTATGTACAATTTTGTGTAATAATTCCTACAAGATATGAAATAGTAGGAAATAGATACAAAATAATCACAGGATATATTTACAATTATTCAGACCTATGTATTGGTATGTTTTTAGAAATGTACATTTTGAAATCCCTTAATAATTTTCCTTTGTGCCACATGGGGAGGGACATCAGACATTCTAGAAATTATGCATAGGAAAACGAGACTTAGTAATGAAAGCATTCATGGGGTAATGTGAATTGTTAGGAAAAATCAAAGTGTAAATAAAGTTCAAACTTTATAGCTGGGTTGTAGAACTGAGTTTCTAAATGACAACCTCCTCTCTTTCTCTCCTATGGAAGTACCAAGAACTATCAACCGTACCTGTTAAGTAGCTTTCAAATCTGTAGTTGTTTCTTTTGCTATCATTAGTTCCTGACACTATCTGCTTTCTCAAAGATATCTCTGAGCACCTCCTAACTACCATTTCTGTGTATATGTCTCTCCTTTTAGCCCATTATTCCCATTAATATCCTAATCAATCATTAACAAAAAAATCTGATTATTATATTCCTTGTGTAGTACCTTTCAGGGAATTCTGACCTAGAGTAAAATGTAAAAAATACTCACCTCTGTCTATGAAGGCCTAGATGACTTCTTCCCTAATTATTAATCTTTTTTTTTTCCCCTGGGATATTCTTTCCCCCACATTTTTGCCTAAGTAAAAATTTTAATTTAACTGCTATTTCTCAGAGAAGCTTTTGCTTCCTTTCCCACATCTATTATATTCATACTTCTCATCAATTTCCCTTTCTTCTCAGAGTAGTTCTGTTAATTTCTGATACAAATATATTAAAAAAAAATGTCTGTCCTAATTGAAAATTGGCTCCTGTATCTTTAGGACGTAATAGGAATTTTGCACATAGAAGGTGCTCAGGAAAGAGTTGTTGGATTAGTGAATGATTCCTAGGTCGGGGGACAGGAACAAGCTTTCATCTTCTTTGGGATAATAGCGATTGAATGAAATGATGATTTCAGTTACTATCCTTAGACTTAGAACCACTCAAAAGTTTTTTTTTTTTCTTTTTAATGTTTAAAATTATTCTTAGGTAGAAATTTATGCCATTTCTAAAAATGAATGAAAGACCAGTAATTAAGCACAAGTGCTTGGATGCCTTTTGGAATCAGTTGGATAAGATTGATAAAGCAATAATATTTGACAATAAATTTTTTTTAATATTTTTTTAATTTTTTATAAACATATAATGTGTTATTAGCCCCAGGGGTACAGGTCTGTGAATCGCCAGGTTTACACACTTCACAGCACTCACCATAGTACATACCCTCCCCAATGTCTATAACCCCAACACCCTCTCCCTGCCCTCCTACCCCTGGCCACCCTCAGTTTGTTTTGTAACATCAAGAGTCTCTTATGGTTTGTCTGCCTCCCGATCCCATCTTGTTTCATTTATTCTTTTCCTACCCCCCCAAAACCCCCATGTTGCATCTCCAGTTCGTTGTATCAGGGAGATCATATGATAGTTGTCTTTCTCCAATTGACTTATTTCACTTAGCATAATACTCTCTAGTTCTATCCACGTCGTCCCAAATGGCAAGATTTCATTTCTTTTGATGGCTGCATAGTATTCCATCATATATATATATACCACATCTTCTTCAGCCATTCATCTGTTGATGGACATCTAGGTTCTTTCCATAGTTTGGCTATTGTGGACTTTGCTGCTATAAACATTTGGGTGCACGTGTCCCTTTGGATCACTATGTTTGTATCCTTAGGGTAAATACCCAGTAGTGCAATTGCTGGGTCATAAGGTAGCTCTATTTTCAACTTTTTGAGGAACCTCCATGCTGTTTTCCAGAGTGGTTGCACCAGCTCATATTCCCACCAACAGTGTAGGAGTGTTCCCCTCACCAATATCTGTCATTTCCTGACTTGTTAATTTTAGCGATTCTGACTGGTGTGAAGTGGTATCTCATTGTGGTTTTAATTTGTATTTCCCTGATGCTGAGTGATGTGGAGCACTTTTTCATGTGTCTGTTGGCCATCTGGATGTCTTTGCAGAAATATCTGTTCATGTCCTCTGCCCATTTCTTGATTGGATTATTTGTTCTTTGGGTGTTGAGTTTGCTAAGCTCTTTATAGATTTTGGATACTAGCCCTTTATCTGATATGTTGTTTGCAACTATCTTCTCCCATTCTGTCAGTTGTCTTTTGATTTTGTTAACTGTTTCCTTTGCTGTGCAAAAGATTTTGATCTTGATGAAGTCCCAATAGTTCATTTTTGCCCTTGATTCCCTTGGCTTTGGTGATGTTCCTAAGAAGAAGTTACTGGAGCTAAGGTCGAAGAGGTTGCTGCCTGTGTTCTGAAGGATTGGATGGATTCCTTTCTCATATTTAGCTCTTTCATCCATTTTGAGTCTATTTTCGTGTGTGGTGTAAGGAAATGGTCCAATTTCATTTTTCTGCATGTGGCTGTCCAATTTTCCCAACACCATTTGTTGAAGAGACTGTCTTTTTTCCATTGGACATTCTTTCTTGCTTTGTTGAAAATTAGTTGACCATAGAGTTGAGGGTGTGTTTCTGGGTTCTCTATTCTGTTCCATTGATCTATGTGTCTGTTTTTGTGCCAGTACCATACTGTCTTGATGATGACAGCTTTGTAATAGAGCTTGAAGTCTGGAATTGTGATGCCACCAACTTTGGTTTTCTTTTTCAATATTCCTTTGGCTATTCGAGGTCTTTTCTGGTTCCATATAAATTTTAGGATTATTTGTTCCATTTCCTTGAAAACAAATGGATAGTATTTTGATAGGGATTGCATTAAATGTGTAGATTGCTTTAAGTAGCATAGACATTTTCACAATATTTGTTTTTCCAATCCATGCGCATGGAACATTTTTCCATTTCTT
Organism: Taxidea taxus jeffersonii; assembly: GCA_003697995.1. Lineage (NCBI taxonomy): Eukaryota > Metazoa > Chordata > Mammalia > Carnivora > Mustelidae > Taxidea > Taxidea taxus. The sequence goes on along the minus strand of RCUC01044779.1, from coordinate 9,489 downwards.
TGTGTCTTCCTCAATTTCTTTCATGAGTACTTTATAGTTTTCTGAGTATAGATTCTTTGCCTCTTTGGTTAGGTTTATTCCTAGGTATCTTATGGTTTGGGGTACAATTGTAAATGGGATTGATTCCTTAAACTTTCATTCTTCTGCCTTGCTGTTGGTTTAAAGAAATGCAACTGGTTTCTGTGCATTGATTTTATATCCTGACACTTTACTGAATTCCTGTACAAGTTCTAGCAGTTTTGGAGTGGAGCCTTTTGGGTTTTCCACATATAGTATCATATCTGCAAAGAGTGATAGTTTGACTTCTTCTTTGCCAATTTGGATGCCTTTAATTTCTTTTTGTTGTCTGATTGCTGAGGCTAGGACTTCTAGTACTATGTTGAATAGCAGTGGTGATAATGGACATCCCTGCCTTGTTCCTGACCTTAGCAGAAAAGCTCTCAGTTTTTCTCCATTGAGAATGATACTTGCAGTGGGTTTTTCATAGATGGCTTTGATAATATTGAGGTTTGTGCCCTCTATCCCTACATTTTTGAAGAGTTTTGATCAGGAAGGGATGCTGTACTTTGTCAAATGCTTTTTCAGCATCTATTGAGAGTGCCATATGATTCTTGTTCTTTCTTTTATTAATGTATGGCAATAAATTTCTAATTTGTTATTTTCTGTAAACAGTTCAAATCTTAACTAATAGCAGAAAATATTTACAGTGGTAGGTAATATAATAACAGTTCATATAATGGTACTTTGACTCTAAGGACAGGATTATTTTGCTTAATTAAAAATATTAACTGGTAGGGTGCCTGGGTGGCTCAGTTGCTTAAGCATCTGCATTTGGCTCAGGTCCTGATCCCAGGGGTCCTGGGATGGAGCCCTACATCAGGATCCCTGCTCAGCGGGGAGCCTGCTTTTCTCCCTCCCTTTGATGTTCCCCCTGCTTGTGCTTTTTCCCTCCCTCACTCTCCCTCTCTCTCTCTCTCAAATAAATCAATAAAATCTTTAAAAGGAAATATTAACTTGGTATAGAAGAATACATAGTAACACATATCATTAAATGAAGCTCCCGGTAAAATTAGTTTCCTCATGCAGATATGAATGAACTGGTTAGAATTATATTGGAAAATGCAACCCATAAAATAAAAATTTATTTTGTCATATAATACAAATGCTCTATTTATAGAACATAATTATATGTGGCATTGGTGAAACAATGAGACACTAGGTCATAAATGTTACTACTTTCATTTTACTGTAATTTATTTTCTTATTCTGGTTCTATAGAAATAGGATCCAGTAAACACTTGGTGGATTGTTGGGTTGGTGAGAGAAGTTTGTAGAGTAGAGCTCTCTGACTACATAAATATTCTATATACAGCATGGAAAAGTTGAAACCAAGTGGTATAGTTCTTGAGCTTTTGCAAACTTAATTTGTCCTTGAGAATTTTCTTTTATCCTCTTGCTCACATTTAGTGTGGTTCAGTGAGACTATGGTAGTCATTCGTTGTATTTGTTGATATTTCCACATCTTCTTCTGAGAATATAATAGGATTCCATTTTTCTGTCCCTATTTGTAAGATATGGTTTTATGAGTTGATTTCACCAAGTAATTCTGAATGGAAATGACACAGGTCACTTCTGGGATGAAGCATTTATGGAAAAGTGCTCTTTTGTTCATGTTGATGTCCTCTGCTATAGTGAACAATGATGATCCAAATAATGGAGTTTTCAAATAAGTCTGGGTCCTTGAGGGAGGATGACATGGAACAAATCACTTTGTTGACCCAAGATTATGTATAGCAAGAAGAAGAAATAAACCTTCTGTTTAATGTCACTGAGATTTGGGGGTTGTTACTATTACCTCATTTAGTCTGTTCTGCCTGATAAAAAAGTTGAAACTAGAAGGAACTCACACACGCGTGCACGCACACACACACACACACACACACACGAGACTAAACCAACAACAGCAAGCTTTGAAATCATTGGTTTAGGGGTCAAGTGGAAGATGGAAAAGAAACTGTTACCAGAGACTGAGAAGATGATAACTCTTGGTAAAATATTTGTAAAATTACCATTTGGGTAAAATGAAAGGCAGATTATATACCTGAGGAATTTATTGCTGTAGGGAAAGGAGTAAAAAACAGTGTTGATGGCATGTGTAAGTTGCTCTTTGGCAAGTGTTGGGGGCAAAAAAAAAGAAAAAAAGATGAATTCTGAAAATAGTTTCCTAGTTTGTGAACATTTATTCAATGGAATACAGTCCATAAATTCAGGGAGTTTTGGGTGGTTATGGCGTGTCAATGTAAGCTGATCACTTCTAACAAATGTACTACTCTGGAGGGAGATGCCGAAAATGAAGCAGGGTATTCACACCTGGAGAAAGGGGTGAATGGGAAATCACCTTCCCCTCATTTGTGCTAAGTTTGAACCTGAAACTGTTCTAAAAAAAAGAAATCTTTAAAAAATAACTGGCGTAGGAGGAAGGAAGTTCCTCCACTGCTTTTTTCATACAGGATGTTGCCAAGATCTTAGCTCTCATTAATCAGAAATACATCAAGACAATCTAGTTTAGTTGTATTTTCCATTTTACAGATTTCAGACTCAAACCCTTGGTATTAGACAGATAAAACTACCTCAATCATTTATTTACCTGATTGGCAAACTTTTTTGTCTGGTAGGCTGTACCTTTCAGTTGACGTTGATGATATTTATTGTTTCTGAAATGACTTACATATTTGAAATACTTAGAAGGGTTAACTTGTGGCTTTTGTTTTTTGAAAATGTATTTGCTTTGCTACTTCAGAGCCTAGCAATGTTTTTTAATTCATCATCTCCACAATGTTAATGATCTTGATCACTGGAAGCTAAACTCATCTCATTGTTCCGTAGCCCTCTTCAGTCCCCTGTCTGTATAGCTTGGGTGTTCAGTGTCACCCCTACCAGAAAATGAACACAGATCCAAATTTAGATTACATTTAATTATGTGTTTCTTTTAAGGAAGTTATGTGGGCTAGATTTTCATGATCAGTAAGATGAAAATGGGTGGCCTAGAGCAGCATTTCTCAGCCTTAGTATTGACATCCTGCGTGTATAATTGTTCATGTGGGGCACTGCCCTCTGGATGTATAGGATCCTTGTGGCATCCTTAATCTCTACCCCTTAGAGGTTCTGTTGGCCAGTAGATCTCTCCAGTTATGAGGACCAGAAGCATCTCCAGAAATTGCAAAAAGTCTCTTGGGGGAACAAAATTGCCCTCAGTTGAAAACTGTTGTGATAGATAACAAATATTTGTATATTTATAATATATTTAATAAATATTAAACAAAATGTTGACAAGTGCTTAGAATATTATTGTTTGCAAAATGATGATTAGAATATTATACAAGATCAACCAGAAATATGTGTTTAAATGTAGAGGAATTAAATGTATGATAAAATAAATTCTTAAGCTGTAATTTCATATAAATGAATAAGGAAAAAGAAAAATAGTCCTCAGAGTTTTATTTTCTTCTTGTATTAATTTCTGTTATCCCTTTAAAACAACATCAAAACTTTCAACAGAAAAAAAAGGAAGCTGGGAAAGCATAATCAAATGTATAGAATCAGCTGGGATGGAAAATTGAACTCTCCTGAGTACACATTCACAAACATGAAAGTGTGAGCTATGCACACAAGTTTCATTAAAATCATGAACATCTTGCTATTTTTGCTTTATAAATGTGCAAAGAACATGTGGTTACATATTTCTCTAATTAATCAGCAAACATTTGTTAGAAGCCCTAATAAATCAAAAGAAGACTAGGTCTGTATGCTCTGATATTCCATAAATTTCCTTAATCACATTCAATTTTTCTCCATTCCTTAATCACATTTAATCCACCTCCCGATTTAAATTAATGTTTTCTCTGAGTTTGCACTGCAAGACAGGTTCTTTCTATTGAGTCCAAAAATGTTACTCTTCTACCATAAAGTAGCTTTCTTTTTCCCCACTGTATGCCTCTGCACACCTCTCTAGTTCTGAACACTAAGGAAAATAAGATTTTCAGAGGTGGGAACCACAAGAAAAATAGCATCTGATAACAGTAACACATTAAAAACTAGTCTGGACTTGAACAACTTGCGATACATCTGACTGAAGAAAATACCTATTTAGTACCAAAAAAGTGTCATATGTGCTTTCAGAAAACAAACAAAAAGCACAGCTACCAGCAAGGGCTGTGAGCTGGTTATCACAATCACAGCATTCCAGTGTGGCTTCCGAAACTAATTTGTTGTTACCTGATGGAAAGGAACAAAACAAAAAAAAGAATCTCCAGCATGTCACCTTTCATTAAAATTGTGTTTTTCTGAGATTTTGTTATTTGCAATTGCTCATCTGTTAAATTAAAACTTTTAATTCTTCACAGTTTGTCACCTTTTTAATTCTGGTCTGTTGACATGCACTTTTTTTTTAATAAATCCAAAGAAAGTTGAAAATGCAATTTGAAAGCAAATTAACAATTTTGCTGGCTGCTAAAAAAAGAAAGAAGAAAGAAAGCTTAATGCTTCATCTGTATTGTTTTAAGTATGCGTTAAAAAATGAACCAGCCATGTAAGGAGGTTGTTGATCTCTTTTTTCTAAACAATTGCAACATTAGTCAATGTAATGGGGTTGCTAGTTTTTTAAAGGTCTTTTCTCTGTCATTTGCTCTCTTTCATAAAATGCTGGTGGACCCTGGTGATTTGAAATAAATATCTATTTGAAACAAATAAAAATAAGCAACAAAGGGTGGGTTAAGCCTCTGCCTTCGGCTCAGGTCATGATCTCAGGGTCCTGGAGCCCCGTATCAGGCTCTCTGCTCAGTGGGGAGCCCGCTTCCTCCTCTCTCTCTCTGCCTGCCTCTCTGCCTACTTGAGATCTCTCTCTCTCTGTGTCAAATAAATAAATAAATCTTTTATAAAAAATAAGCAACAAAGAAATTTTAAAGAAAGGACAAGCAAATAGAAAATAACAGAGTATAAAAAGTAAAAATATAGAGTGAAATAATACATAATGAGCCAAACGATGAAAATGGAAAGGTAGATACAGGATATTTCTAGGGAGTTTAGAAAAGTACGAAATTAGAAATCCTTAAAACACACGGGGAATATTCAACATCACAAATAATGAAAGATGCAGATTAAAATCAAATGGTGAAACTTATTTAGTTTGGCAAAATTTTAAAAAGTAGAAGGGCAATATTGCCAAGAGTATGGAAAAATTAAATCTCTTATATATTGTCGATGAGACTCTGGATTGTTGCAACATTTTTGCAGTTTATCAATAGGAATTTATTTCTGGAAAAATGCAATGACTCATATGACCATGTTTATTGTAGTATTGCTTGAAATCTTGAGCTATATATCTGTGAAGGAATAGTTTAGAAAAGCAATATAAATAGTGGGTATTTTTTTTTCTTCTTTACATAAGATGAGTCTATGTGTTCTATCTTAGAGAAATGCCCTTGATCAAATAACTATAGAATTAAGTTGCAGACCTGTATGCATGTATGTTTATATGTGTGTATGTATAGTCATACGTATGTATGGTATATGTGTAATTGTGAGAACTACAGTGAATATAAAGTGCCGAGCACATATGAAAAAAACAAACCAGAAGGATCAGTAAATATTCAGCACGAGCGTGAGTATTGCTAGGGCCGCTACTTCAATGCAGCCATTCCTTCCACCTATCGCCACCTGGAATTGACCAGGGAACTGTCAGACGCAGGCATCCTAGCAGGTGCTGATTTAGGAATTACTTAACGGAAGAAAATTGCAATTTGGGTTTAGGTCATGCGTAGACACAGAAGGCTCAGAAATATTGTGTGGGAGAGGGCTTAGGGACAGAGAGTTCAGTGCACTGAATCATCCCCAAGAGAGATGTTATGTTAACTCTTTCACTCTCTTGGGCATTGTTGGTGTTACTGAAAGGTGACATACGGCAGTCACCTGATATTGGCGTCACACTATACCCATAGGGTAGACAGTAAGGTCACTGTCTTGATTTGAAGCATAAGTAGTCCAAATTTCACCGAGAAAATGGTCCGGGAAGCTCCTTGGTACTTGTTCTGAGTTTCTAAAAGATGTTTTGGTGGAGAGTGAGGGAACTGGGGACCTTCCTGTTGTATTCAGCCAACAACTAAGCATTCCACAATGAGGCTGTGCGTCTCCTTTAAGGAAAGGGTTATTAACTCTGAGGTTCTCTTAGAGGGGCTACGCACCCTGGTGCCAGTTCTCAGCCCTCCCTCTACTATTCCCCATCTCTTTTCATTTGGGGGTATGCAAAGGTCTAGAAGAAGGTAATTTGGGTCCCTTCTCTGTGAGTTTTATTTTATTTATTTAGTCAGTTATTTTACAGTCTTGAGGTCTTTGTTATTGTTATCATTATTACACTTTTCATGCCATGAGTTCATAGGAGTGGGTTCCAGGAGCTCAGGCTCCTTTCCATTGGTTCCAGTGTTTCTCAGGGTGGAGCAGGCTGGCACTTGAGCTGAACCCAGTACCTTTCTCTTTGGATTTCTTTTTTTTTTTTGATCATTTTCCTTCATATGTTTCAGGAAGCTATCTCAGCTCTTTGAGTGCTTAATAAGCTCAATATGTATATTAATTCTCTTGGCAAGAATCTTGGTGTTACTTGTTTGTTTACAAACAAACTTGTTTCTTTACAACAATGCCATCAGCATGCCGGGTGACGTTGTAGACTCCCCCAGTTTTGCCATGGTAAAATTCGTGGGGCATTCCTTTTTGGACAGTGCCCATTCTCTTTAATTTTCCAATATCACCTTTCTTATAGCTTTGTGTGTATGTGGCCAAAGGAACGACTCCATGTTTTCTAAAAGGGCTAGAGCACACATAACAGGTGCTTCTCCTCTTTCCCTTTGTGTTGGTCATTTTGGTGAATTATTGGAAAATGGTAGTTCCGGCCAAAAATCTTTCTTCCATGATAACACTCCATGGGTTTAAATTATTCTTCTATGGTAACCCTCAACACCAGAGTGGATGCTTTCTCTAGGATCGGAGTCCGGGAGACTGTTGCTTTCTCATCTACAAATCTAATTCAATGACTGACTTGTGGGGTCTTCCTTTGCTAGTGCTCTTAACCCTGGGAGAGACATTTATCTTCTCCCTTCAAAGCACATCAGATATCTCATTTTCATTATTATCCTTGTATAGCTCTCATGCCATAACATGAACATTTAAAATAAATTGAACATGGTAATTAAGGATGTGTCTTTCAGATAGCTCTTAATTTCCCACCAGTAAAATGGTAAGGCACAACTGACAAAGGGAAGGATAGGATTCTGCAGTTTGTGTTGTCAGGTTTCCAAGTAAGAGTGGAGGCTGATTTTAAAGCCAAGCATTAAATATATTAAAACACTTAAATATATGAATTTAAACTTGACATTTTACTCTTTATTCATGGTGGGTACATGTTCAAGCTAATTTTCTTTGTTTAAACCCAGGGTGAATGGAATTGGATTATTTCACCTTGCTATACTGTGCTTGAAACAATTTTTGTTCTTATCTGTAAGCATTTCTTCTGTGCATGCCAAGGACCCGACTGATGTGATGTACTGATATCCTGACATTATTTGGGGAGGGACAAAATGTAGGAGATGCAGAGAAAAAAAAAAAAAAAAAAAAGAATGCATCATACTATATGCAAAAAAATGAATCTCTTATTTTTTCTTGATTGTGGATTCTCATCTGCTTTTTAAAAGTTTCTTGCCAATAAGATTACTATAATCTACTTATTATTTTGTTTTAAAGATGGGGCAAGAACAAAATGAATAGGGCCCATACTTTCTTTTTGCAAGGACCTGCCATTTCCCACACACCTCAACTTGGAAGAGGGTGACTTGGAGACCAAGTGCTCTGAGCCTGAAGCTTTTCAAAGCACTGACACAAAATTGAAGAACTTGGGGGAAGGAGAAAATTGGACCCTGAGAATATGTCCAGCTTTTGTTCAAACAATCAATGAGAAAGATACTGGCCTTTTAGGTTCTCAGTAGTCTCTTTTGAACAAACAGAGGCTGTCAAACTTCTGTTTTTTATTTGTCTGTTTGTTTGTTTTTTAGGTTGTTTATTTTCTTTTCTGAAAAAAATGGTACAATATAAATAAGAGAAAATTCTTGAAGACAAGTCAGGATACCGTAGTCAGTAATGCCATCAAAGCATGGATGCCCTCTCTGGCTGAGTGGGTTCAATGTGATAGCAAAAAGGAAAAATAAAAGTACTGTGATTTGACTTTCCTGAATAAATACACAATTGAACACTTATTTGGACTATTTTTAGCAAAATAAATTTTATACTGTTAATAAGGCATTCATAGTTAATGTTGAATAGAAATGTGACCTTTTTGGTGTCCATTATTTTTGCTTACAAAGCTGTATTGAAGCAGTTTGTAAAGTGCCCACTTATAAATTGATGTATCTGACACTGAGCTGCCCTTTCATTTATTTTTATTAGGCACTAAAGAAAGAACAAATCAGTTTTGGTTGCTTTACTAACTGAGGATAGATGAGGTTGGTAAGCTTAGTAAGCTTAGTTCAAGCTAAAATTTTTACCAATGATATTGTACTTTTGAAATCTATAGTCTTTCTAGTGGAAAATTGGCTGTGGTTAGCTAAATGTTTATAGGCTACTAGACTTTTTAGAACTACTAATCCTTATGTTTGCCTTTCTGACTAGTAACGTATTCGACACATACTGTTGTACAGTTACTGATTCTTTGCTTTCCCTATATATGTAGAGGACACTGGGCTGAAAAATGGAACGAATGTATGACCACAATCCAAATAGATTTATAGGCTAATAGCTTCTCTAAAGAAGCTGTTTTGTCATCTATAGAATGGAGGGAATAACATTCCAAAGACACAAATTAAATAACAAAATAGTTTAACATAAAGCCTAACAATGCAACATTGTGAAGGCAGTTAAAAGACTGGAGAAATATATATGCATATTTCATTCAAAAGGACAACCTCTGTGAACATGAAGATTTTTACACATATATGTGTATTTTTGTGTGTATGTGTATATACACACAGATTTACATAAAACAATGTATATCTGCATATAATTTATGCTTGTCTGTAAATCTCCATGTATATTTAAGAAAAATCATATGTGTTGAATATCTATACGTGATTCTAACTCAATTTAAGCTTACTTATGTATAAGTGCATATACTTATTTACTCTTGGGTGTGTTTTTTCTGGGACTTTCTGTATATGTTGGTACTTACAGATGTTGTGGCATAAGCAAATTGGTGATAGATTTTATTAAGATCTGGTATTGAGATGTAGAAATAGTACTGGATATGGCTTCAGAGTAATTAGTTCTGAGTCATGGATTGGTCAAATACACTGAGACCTTTAAAAACTGAAATCATGGGACGCCTGGGTGGCTCAGTTGGTTAAGCGGCTGCCTTCGGCTCGGGTCATGATCCCAGTGTCCTGGGATCGAGTC
>RCUC01044777.1:0-14104 GCA_003697995.1 Taxidea taxus jeffersonii | reverse complement strand
TTGTTGTTGTTGTCTGATTGCTGAGGCTAGGACTTCTAGTACTATGTTGAACAGCAGTGGTGATAGTGGACAGCTCTGCCATGTTCCTGACCTTAGGGGAAAAGCTCTCAGTTTTTACCCATTGAGAATGATATTTACTGTGGGTTTTTCATAGATAGTTTTGTTGATATTGAGGTATGTACCCTCTATCCCTACACTGTGAAGAGTTTTGGTCAAGAAAGGATGCTGTACTTTGTCAAATGCTTTTTCAGCATCTGTTGAGAGTATCATATGGTTCTTGTTCTTTCTTTTATTAATGTATTGTATCGCATTGATTGATTTGCAGATGTTGAACCAAGCTCGCAGCCCAGGAATAAATCCCACTTGGTCATGGTGAATAATCCTTTTAATGCACTGTTGGATCCTAATGGTTAGTAATTTTGCCAGAATTTTTGCATCCGTGTTCATCAAGGATATTGGTCTGTAATTCTCCTTTTTGATGGGGTCTTTGTCTGATTTTGGGATCAAGGTAATGCTGGCTTCATAAAATGAGTTTGGAAGTTTTCCTTCCATTTCTATTTTTTGGAACAGTTTCAGGAGAATAGGTATTAATTCTTCTTTAAATGTTTGGTAGAATTCCCCTGGGAAGCCATCTGGCCCTGGGCTCTTATTTGTTGGGAGATTTTTGATGACTGCTTCAATCTCCTTACTGGTTATGGGTCTGTTCAGCTTTTCTATTTCTTCCTGGTTCAGTTTTGGTAGTTTATATGTCTCTAGGAATGCACCCATTTCTTCCAGATTGTCAAATTTGCTGGTGTATAGTTGCTCATACCATGGTCTTATAGTTGTTTGTATTTCTTTGGTGTTGGTTGTGATTTCTCCTCTTTCACCCATGATTTTATTAATTTGGATCCTTTCTCTTTTCTTTTTGAGAAGTCTTGCCAGGGGGTTATCAATCTTACAAATTCTTTCAAAGAACCAGCTCCTAGTTTCATTGATTAATTCTACTGTTCTCTTCGTCTCTATTTCATTGATTTCTGCTCTGATCTTTATTATTCCTCTTCTCCTGCTGGCTTTAGGCTTTCTCTGCTATTTTTTCTCCAGCTCCTTTAGGTGTATGGTTAGGTTGTGTATTTGAGATCTTGTTTCTTGAGAAAGGCTTGTATTGCTATATGCTTTCCTCTCAGGTCTGCCTTTGCTGTGTCCCAAAGATTTTGAACAGTTGTGTTTTCATTTTCATTTGTTTCCATGAATTTTTTAAATTCTTTAATTTCCTGGTTGACCCATTCATTCTTTATAGGATGCTCTTAAGCCTCCGTGTATTTGAGTTCTTTCCAACTTTTCTCTTGTGGTTGAGTCCTAGTTTCAAAGCATTGTGATCTGTAAATATTCAGGGAATGATCCCAATCTTTTGGTACCAGTTGAGAGCTGATTTGTGACCCAGGATGTGATCTATTCTGGAGAATGTTCCATGTGCACTAGAAAAGAATGTGTATTCTGTTGCTTTGGGATGGAATGTTCTGAATATATCTGTGATGTCCATCTGGTCCAGTGTGTCATTTAAAACCTTTATCTCCTTGTTGATCTTTTGTTTAGGTGATATGTCCATTTTTGTGAAGGGGTGTTAAAGTCCCCTACTATTATTGTATTATTGTCAATGTGTTTCTTTGATTTTGTTATTAAGTGGTTTATATAATTGGCTGCTTCCATGTTAGGGGCATAGATATTTAAAATTGCTAGATGTTCTTGTTGGATAGACCCTTTAAGTATGATATAGTGTCCTTCCTCATCTCTTATTATAGTTTTGGGTTAAAATATAACTTACCTTATATAAGTATTGCCACCCCAGTTTTCTTTTGATGTCCATTAGCATGGTATACTGTTTTCCACCTCCTCAGTTTAAGTCTGGAGGTGTCTTTGAGTCTAAAATGAGTTTCATGCAGACAGCATATTGATGGGTCTTTTTTTTTTTAATCCATTCTGATACCCTGTGTCTTTTGATTGAGGCATTTAGCCCATTTACATTCAGGGTAACTATTGAAAGATATTAATTTAGTGCCATTGTATTGGCTGTAAGGTGACTATTACTGTATACTGTCTCTGTTCCTTTCTGGTCTGTTACTTTTAGGCTCTCTCTTTGCTTAGAGGACCCCTTTCAATATTTCCTGTAGGGCCAGTTTGGTGTTTGCAAATTCTTAGTTTTTGTTTGTCCTGGAAGCTTTTTATTTCTCCTTCTATTTTCAATGAGAGCCTTAGATGGATATAATATTCTTGGCTGCATATTTTTCTTGTTTGGTGTTCTGAATATAGCACGGCAGTCATTTCTGGCCTGCCAGGTCTCTGTGGATAGATCTGCTGCCAATCTAATATTTCTACCACTGTATGTTATTGACCTCTTGTCCTGAGCTGCTTCAGAATTTTCTCTTTGTCACTGAGACTTGTAAGTTTTACTATTAGATGATGGGGTGTTGACCTATTTTTATTGATTTTTGAGGGGATTCTCTGTGCCCCCTGGATTTTGATGCTTGTTCCCATTGCTGAATTAGGGAAATTTTCTGCTATAATTTGCTCCAATATACCTTCTTCCCCCATCTCTTTTTCTCTTATTCTGAGATCCCAACTATTCTAATATTGTTTTGTCTTATGGTATCACTTATCTCTTGAATTCTCCCCTTGGGGTCCAGTAGTGGTTTATCTCCTTTTTTCTCAGCTTCTTTATTTGCCATGATTTCATCTTCTATATCACTAATTATTTCTTCTGCCTCATTTATCCTAGCAGTAAGAGCCTCCATTTTTTATTGCACCTCATTAATAGCTTTTTTTAATTTCAATTTGGTTATATTTTAGTCGTTTTGTTTCCCCAGAAAGGGATTTTATTTCTCCAGAAATGGATTCTCTAGTATCTTCCATGCTTTTTGTGAGCCCAGCTAGCACCTTGATAATCATCATTCCGAACTCAATTCTGACATCTTACTAATGTCTGTATTGATTAGGTCCTTAGCCATCAGTACTGCCTCTTTTTTTTTTTTTTTTGAGGTGAGTTTTTCCACCTTGTCATTTTTTTTTATTTTTTATTTTTTTTATTTTTTATTTATTTGACAGAGAGAGATCACAAGTAGGCAGAGAGGCAGGCAGAGAGAGAGGAGGAAGCAGGCTCCCCGCTGAGCAGAAAGCCCGATGTGGGGCTCGATCCCAGGACCCTGGGATCATGACCCGAGCCGAAGGCAGAGGCTTTAACCCACTGAGCCACCCAGGTGCCCCTCCACCTTGTCATTTTATCCAGATAAGAATAGATGAATGAGAGAACAAAATACTAAAAGGGTAGAAATGACTCCAGAAAAATGTACACTAACCAAATCAGTAGAGACCCAAACCTGGGGGGAGAAGAAAGGAGGAAAAAATTATTTTAAAAAATCTATATCTATGTCCATATATATATATATATATATATATATTTAGGACTGGTGACTAGAGTAGAGCCACATGCTTGACTTTGGGTGTATTTTGGTCTGCTAAAAGAAACTGCCTTCCAAATTTTTAAAGAAAACAACTTACATATACAAAAATAAGGAAAAACATGATAAAGGGGTGGAATATGACTGTAAAGATGAAAATTAGAAAAGATTCTAAAAATCTTTGATAAAATTAGAAGTTGCTTGAAAAAAGAAAAAAAAAAGAGGAAAGAATGTGATCAGGCTGGAGACTAGAACAAAGCCATTCACTAGATTTAGGGTATATTTTGATCTGTTAGAAGAAACTGTATCCCAAAATTTTAAAGAAAGAAAAACCTATATGTATACAAAAAATAAGGTTAAATACAATGAAAGGACAGAATATGACTACTAACAATGAAAATCTAAAAAGATTTTTAAAAAGGTATTGAAAAGATAAAATAGTTTAAAAACATTAAAATAGGAAAGAAGAAAAATTAAAAATTTTTTTAAAAATTTAACTTTGAAAGACTAAAGAATCATGAATTCTATATGATATATTCCCATAGCTCTGAAGTTTTGCAGTTATCATTGATTGATGAACTTGCTCTTGGCTAGGTGTTCTTGCTGATCTTCTGGGGGAGAAGCCTGTTGCAGTGATTCTCAAATGTCTTTGTCCAAGGCAGAATTGCACCACCCTTGTCAGGGGCCAGGCTGAGTAATATGCACAGTTTTGGTGTCAGTAGCTTTTGTTCCCTGAACGCCTTCTGTAGAGTTTTGGAGGACGGGAATGAAGATGGTGGCCTCCCAATCTCTGGCCATAGAAGCTGAAAGCTTGGGGCCCCATCCTCAGTGTGCCCTCAGAGAAAAGCAGTCCATATCTCCCATCTCCCTGGTCTCTAGCCACACTCCATGCTCACCCAGCCTGTGACCGAGCATTTCTATCTCTGACTCATGGTCCGTTTGGAGTCTCTAAACCCAGCCAATTCCTGCTGTGCACTTCTGTGCCCCTCTTCCTGAAGAAGGAAGGTGAGTATCCCTGAATCTGACACTTGTGGGGAAACTGCTTGAAAAGCGGTAGCCCAACTGTGCCCTGGACCATGGTTTAAGGGAACCCCATAAACCAAGGGAGAGTCCCCTCCTTAGCTCCATCTCTGCAGCTGGCTTCCCCACTGTAATACCTGGGTGCTCTGCCACATCAGATACCCCTGGTCTTTCTGTGACCTCACGGGTCCTGAGATCACACTGTCCCTACAAGTTCTCCACCCCTCCCGCTTGGCCTCTGGAGCAACATCCCTCAGTGGAGCAGACTTCTAAAAGTTCCGATTTTGTGCTCTGCTGCTCCACTTCTGCCAGGAGACAGCACCTCCCCCTATGGTCTGTCTTTCTGTCCTTTCAGATTCACTTCTCCCCACTTCCTACCTTCTGGAAAATGGTCGCTTTTCTGTTCCTAGAATTGCCACTCTTCTTCTCTTTGATCTCCTGTTGAGTTTGTAGGTGTTCAGAATGGTTTGATAAGTATCTAGCTGAACTCCTAGGACACGATATTTTGGTCTCCTACTTTTCCACTATCTTGCTCCTCCAACCCTTCTCAGTAGTTTTTGATTATCATTTATTGAGCTCCAAGTATGAAACAGGCAATGTGCTATGAAGCATAGATAAAATTATAAACTAGCCACATTCCATCCACCCAAAGAGTTTATAGGGTGGGTCCTGGGAGGGTGGAAAATACAGATAAGTATCATACCAACCTGCTTCTGCAATAGTAGAATATAGCTGTGGAGATATGGAAGCCTGTAGTGTTAGTTTTCCATTGCTGTGTAAGAAATTACTCCAAAATCTGGCGGCTTAAAAACAATACTTAATGACTCATAGTTTCTGTGGGTCAGGCACTTGGGTGTGGCTCAGCTAGTTCTCTGCTTCAGGGTCTCTGATAGCCTGCAGTCCAAGTGTCTGCTGGGGTTACTGTGCCATCAAAAGCCCAACTGGGGAGGGGGATCCACTTCCAAAGTGAATACTCATGCGTTTGTGGCAAGACTGGCTATTGGTTAGAGGCCCTTCTTTGGTTTCTTGCCACATGGGCCTCTCTATAGATCATCACAATATGGCATCAAACAAGCAAGAATACAAGACAAAGTGACAGAAAAATTGCAAGCTTTTTACAATGAACTTCACCATAGAAGTGGCATCCCATCACTTTAGCCATATTTTGTTCATTAGAAGTGAGTTACAAGGTTAAGCCCACACCCAAGAGTAGGGAGTTCACAGAGACAGGGGTCTTCCTAGAAGAATGAAGCCAATAAAGCAGAGTAGTTAATAGTAATTCTAGAATCACTTTGCCTGAATTCAAAGCCTGGATTCAGCAAGTACTATCTTTTCTAAGTCTCTTCTTTAAAATGGAGATGTTCCATTGAACACATATTTATTGAATACCTACTATGTGTCAACTATTGTTGAAGGAGATGAAGATCAGTAACAAAACAGAAGTTCCTGCTCTCATGGGGTTTGCAGTCTAGTGAAGGAAGAAATTAACATTGATGCCTTCACCAGTGACACCTCAGTGGAGGCCAGGAGGGGAGGGAGTGACTTGCAGAGACCTGGGGGAGAGGGCATTGCAGACAGAGAGGGTGATAGAAGCAAGGAATAATAACAGTACCTACCTCATATGGTGTTGTCAAAGTAGGGTAAAATACACGCTTTAGCCAGGGGTGGTAAGGGCTATGCAGAAAAGTGAAGCAGAGTAAGACATGAAGAATGGGGCAGTGAGCTATTCTTACTATATATTTTTTCTTTTGGTAAATTTTACTTTGAAATGATTTCAAATATACAGAAAAGTTGTAAGAAGAGTACAAGGGTCTCCCATAGGCCTTTCACTCAGGTCCTCTAGCAGTTAACATTTTACTACTTTTGCCTCTTCCTTCCTTCCTTCCTTCCTTCCTTCCTCCCTCCCTTCCTTCCTTCCTTCCTTCTTTCTTTCCACCTTCCCTCCCTCCCTCCTTCCTTCCTCTTTCTTTCTTTCATTCCTTCCTTCTTTCTTTCATTCTTCCTTCCTTCTTTCCTCCCTCCCTCCTTCCTTCCTTCCCTTTCTATCTTTTCTCTTTCTTTCCTTCCTTCCTTCCTTCTTTCCTTTCTCCCTCCCTACCTCCTTTCTTTCCTTCTCACAACCCTGAGATCATGACCTAAGCCAAAATCGGGAGTCTGACGTTTAATGGACTGAGCCACCCAGAGGCTCCTGCTCCATCATTATTTTTTAAAATTTATTTCCAGAACCATTCAGAATAGTAAATTGCAGATATGATGGCCTTTTACCCCTAACCACTTCAATATATAGTTTCTAAGAGCAAGAATATATATTTTTTACACAGCCACAGTACAATGATCAAAATCAGGAAATTAACTTAATACTGTAATCTATTCTGTAGGTCTTATTAAAAGTTTAACATTTGTAGCAATAATGTCCTTTAAACTAAAAAAAAAGAAAAGAAGAAAAGCAAGCTTCTCTTTTCTAGTCCAGGACCCAATCCAGGATCACATGTCCCACTTAGGTGTCATGTCTCTTTAATCTCCTTTAATCAGGAATAGCTGCTCAGGTTTTTTAGTCTTGACATTTTTGGAGAATACAGCCTAGTTATTTTGTAGCCTGATTCCTCAATTTGGGCAAATCTGGCACAGAAGTAATTTGTTCTCAGTGCATCATATTAAGAGGCACAAGAGGTAGCTTTGTGCCATTACTGGTGATATTAACTCAATCATTTAGTTAAGGTGGTGTTTGCCAGCTTTGTCCATCATAAAGTCACTAATTTTTCTTCTATAATTAATACATATTTTTGTGGGAAGATATCCTGAGCCTATGGAATTATCTTGCTCCTTATTGAGAACCACTCACAAGTTTTAGCATCACTGATGATTCTTGCCCAAATCAATCACTAATATGATGGTTGCCAAGTGGTAGTTTTCTCATTCCACCATTTCTTTTGCATTCATTAGTGATTATCTCACTGTGAACTGTCTTTAGATGGGGTCATCAGGGAAGTCTTCTCTGAGGAGGTGACATTTGAATGGAGACCAGAAACGAGTGAAGGAATGAATAGGAAGTTTATCTGGAAGATCTTAGACAGATGGAAATCTAAGTGCATAGCATAAAAACAATGCTGACCTCAAAGGGCTGTTGTGAAAAGCAAATACAACACTGAATGTAAAGTGTGGTGCAGTTTTTAGAAATAACTCATTAAGAGGAAAATATTGTCATTATTGACACCTAAGCTGAGACCTAACAGCAAGAGGGCTGGGGTAGCCAAGTTTAAAGGGGGTTGGGGAGAATGGGGGCACCCACATGTAATGGGCAGAATTCTAAGATGATCCCCAAGGATCCTTACCCTTGTGTAAGCCTCTCTATCATGGTGGGAGGTACCTATGAATATGATGGGACACTACTTCCATGATTAGTTTATATTACACAGCACCCATGAGGAAGGAAGGGAGACGACCCTTGGTGAGCCAGACATATTCACCTGAGCCCTTAAAAGGCATGAGGCCCTTCCTGGAGAAAGAGATCAAAGTCGGAGAGGTTCAAAGTATGAGGGGGATCTGATGTGTGACAAGTTCTCTACTACTGGCTTCACAGATGGCTCACATGACAAGGACAGGAGAGGGGCCTCTCACCACCAAATGTGCACCCCAACCCCCCAGACAATTAGCAAGGATATGAAATGTGCTAACAATACAAATGAACTTGGAAGAGGAGTCCCGAGGTCCCGATGAGCATGCAGTCAGCTGACTCCTTAATTACAGACTCATGAGAATCTAAGCAGAGAACCCAGGCATGGTGTGTCTAGATTTCTGACCTGTGGAAATCATGAGATAATAAATGCGTGCTGTTCTAAGTTGCTGTGTTTGTAGTGAGTTGTTACACATCAATAGAAAACTAACCTACCCAGTAGGGGGTGATGTTAAGAGAGATCTTGAAGAGGAGGAGGGCATGAGACATTGGTGAACTGCACCAGCTCAGAGTAGCTAAAGCTCAGTGGTGGATAAAGGGGTGTGGTTGTAGAGCTAGGTAGTGTGTTCACCCAGCCAAAGTTTTCAGGTCACCCTAGCTCAACATTTACTGAGGACCTGGGTGCCACACCTTGTGCTGAAACAAGCTGGTGACCTAGAGACACAAGTTCTGCTCTCAAGGAGCTCACAGCATGGTGGAGACAATCAGCTCAGTGGGTCATCAAAGGCATGTAACGTGGTAGCCCACGAGAACAAGCAAGCCTCCTTCTTGGCTTTGTTCACTTCTGTATCCTGAGCACCTAGAACAGTGCCTCTCACACGTACAGGTGATAATAGCTATTTGTTGAGTTGACTGGAATGGCGGTGCTATTTCATCAAAGCTGGTGATTTTCAACCGGAGGCAATTTTACCTCCTGGGGCAAGGTCTGCAAACATTTCTGGTGACCACAACTGGGGAGGTGCTACTAGAATCTAGGAGGTAGAAGTGGGTGATGCTGCTGAATGCCGTGCAATGCACAGGACAGCCCTTCACAACTAAGAGTCTTCTGGTTCAAAATAGCACCAAGGTTGAGAAAACATGGTGTAGACTGAGATCTGAGGAAGCCTTTGTTCTCCCAGCAGAAAAAAACATGTCTCTGTGTGTCCTCTCACTTGGGCAGGATTGGATAAAGAGTGGAATTGCCCTTTACAGCATCCTCTTTGGATTTGTAAAGTTCAGCTTCCTTACATTGCCATGTCTTTCTGCAATAATATCAAGGTCATTGATTTGGACCCAGTGACCTCTTGTGCTCATTCTTCTGCTTTGGTTTGGGAGATATCAAGCCATGTGCTGGTCAGTGTTCAATAACCAACTCTCAAAAAGATATGGACATACTGTACATATACACATACATTTGCTTAAATTCTACTGACAAAGGATGTGTAGGGCACAATTTGCAAATAATACAATATGCAACACTATTTCTTGTAAATTCTCGTAGAATGCTTTCATTGATTGTTGCTGAACAATTTTATCTACAGCCAGGGTAAGGAAGGAATTGGTGAATGGTGACGTGGATATTGGCCAATATATTCTTTCATGTTAACAAGGAAGAGGGAAGTAAAACAGCAAGAGCATGAGGAACTCCATTTGTTCATCAGTAATGTGAGTGACTGCTTTGCTGAACGAGATAATAGTTTTCAAATACTGGAGGAATATTTCCTCAATTCTTGTGCCATTCCCGATGTGACATTTACAGACACGGCAGGCTTTTAAGTTTTATCTGCATTATTAACTTTCTCCCCATCACTTTCTTACATCTAGACAATCAACAAAACAATAAATTAAGTTGTAATTTGTAACATTTTCTGATTTCCATGGTAAAAATACTCCCACTTTGGCCGACTTCAAGCCACCAGCGTGGTGTCACTAAACCTTGAGTGGGAAGGAGACAGTAAGTACACCATGCTGAAGTATTTCCACCATACAGACATAATAGAAACAAATAACTCCAAGAGCACAGATAAGTAGTAAAGTGTAAAATAATTAAGAAGTCGGAGTTCTGAGTATTTGTTCTCTTTGTAATAAAATTTATTTAATTCTAAGGTGAGAAAATTTAATTTTTAATAATGTCTGTGCTTAACAACCAGTTTGCAAAATTCCAGCAAATTTACTCATTGACATTTGAGAGTTGGTCTGATCTGGCTCCAACATACCTCTGGTTACTTAGGGCCTTGTGCTAATGGTCAAATTCACCCCCGTTGACATTTCTAACAGATCTACTCACAAAGAGTGATCTTCTTTTATTTTAGTTTAGTTTTTATGTTTTCAGTGTGCCAAGATTCATTGTTATGCACCACACCCATTGCTCCATGCAATATGTGCCCTCCTTAATACCCACCACCAGGCTCACGGATCCCCCCACTCCTCCTCCCTCCAAAACCCTCAGTTTGTTTCCCAGAGTCCATAGTCTCGCATACTTCATCTCCCCCTCCAATTTACCCCAGTTCAATTTTCCTTTCCTTCTTCTAATGCTCTCCATGTTATTCTTTATGCTCCACAAGTAAGTGAAACCATACGATAATTGACTTTCTCTGCTTAACTTATTTCACTCTGCATAATCTCCTCCAGTCCCGTCCATGTTGATACAAAAGTTGGCAGTGTGATCCTCTTTCTAAATTCTGCGGATTGTAAGGTGACTACACACACACTGTTGATGTACTGACCACATCATCACAGCCCATCCTGTCTACATTTCATGTCCTATGGCCCTACTGGCCTTATCAGCATAATGGGAAGAAGATATCTGACTTTTAAAAGCTGGTGGAGATTATTGACTTTTCCTTGCCCTGCTCCCTGTGGGGTTCCCTTCTAAGCAGCAGCAGTCTTGACTAGGACAGAGGTGAGGAGGGGGAATGTGGCTGTACAAATCCCTAATTTCTTAACACTGGCTGCCACATGCTTGAGGGAAAGACGTGCAGCAAGGTACCTTGCTCGAGACGTTCTCATGCACAAAACCTCAGTATGTTTTTTAAATTAATTACTCCTCAGTGTCATCCCCTTATGATGCCATAATCCCTCCAAGCCCCTCCTATTTCTACCCAATTCCTCTCTGAGGGGGAGCTAGCTTGATTCCAAGTTGTACCACTGTATCTGTAGGGGAATTTTCCATTTCTGGTGCAATTAGCAGGAGGAACAGGGTAAGTCGAGTGGTGGCCACATGGTTTACTCTCTGTGAGGTCTTTTTTCTGCTTATTTGGAATCCAGCCATGTCCATGCTCAATTCACACCTGTGGTCTCAAGGAGGTGAACACTTAGCATCCTTTGAGTTGCCCTGCCTACTTTGTCCAATGTCTTAATGAGCTCTTCAGGTTTTCTTGAGTTCCCCAACAGAACAGATTTTTTAAATATTCCAGCTAAACATAAAACACAAATCATCCCTGAACATACTTAGCCACATAATTATACCTTGTGCACTATCAAACCTCTTACCAAATATGTCCAATACCCTTAATTCTTAATCTATAAATTCCCCTCTTCTAATGCAATGCATTTCCCTCTTAGCCAATTTTAGACATTAAGGACATTATTTGCTTTATGGAAAGTATTTATTTATGCTTTTCAACAAACATGAATGAGTGCCAGGCTCTAGGCTAATGGTTGGGGATGTATCAGTGAATAAGAAAGATAAATTTCTTCCCTCCTATTAGGGAGCTTTTAGTCAGATGGAGGAGAACGACACTGAACAAACACATAGGCAAATATATATGGTTAAAGCAGTGAGAAGTGCTATACAGGCCAAGAATGGGGTTCTATGGTAGGGGATATATATGGTAGGGTGAGGGAAGGCATTCCTGAAGGATGAGAAGGATCAAGCCAGAAGAAGAGCTGGGGCACAGTGCAGGCACCGAGCACTGGGAGCCAACTGATTGTAGGAAGGAGAATGGGGCCCCAGTGCAGGGATGGACTTTATGCTTTGTGGGTGCAATGTGTTGAGGTATAAAACTGAGGCAGGACCAGATGGCACAGTCGGGTAGTCCTAGCTATTGCTTTTATTCTAACCCCAATAAGCTATTGAGGTATTTTTTTTTAAGAGAGGGAAAGAGGAGAGAGGAAGAGAGAGAGAATCTTAAGCAGGTTCCATGCCCAGTATGGAACCTGATGCTGGGCTCTATCTCACAACCCTGAGATCATGACCTGAGCCAAAATCAAGAGTCTGACACTCAACCAACTGAGCCACACAGGAACCCCTAAATCATTGAAGTCTTAATGAAAGGCAGTGAGGGCTCCAATCCACGTGCTTAAAAAATTCACTGGATGATAGGCGGAAAGTAGATCAAGGAACAAGGGCAAAAAGGGAGGTGGAATGATAAGGGGTACTTGCAGGTGTCCAGAGGGCAGATAATGGTCCTATGAACTGCGGCTGTTCCAGTGGAAAGGGACAGAAATGGACAGATTTGAGAAAATATTTAGACAGTGGAAATGGTTGAATATGCCAGGGAAATTGTCATGTGAGGGGGATGAATGACTAGCAGGTGTCGAGGTTGGAGGTCAGGTCCCTGGCTGGGCAGAAGGAGAGATCAGTCACTGGAAAGACTGCATAGACACCAGCCTGGAAGGACAGTGTGTGACACAGAGGAGGAGCAACTGGCTGGAAGTAAGGAGAGAAACAAAACAACCTAAACTAATTCTTCTCATAGCTCATCAAAAAGTTCCAATTAGACAAGGAGGTAATTTCCTGTTGTTAAAATGTGCTGACTGTTTTGCTTCCCACCCTCCCTGATAACCAACTAGTCCTCAGGTTCACCATTTTGGTCATTCATTCAATAATTCTGACCAAGTTCAAATACTCCAAGACAGTGTTCCCTAAAGTGTCTGGCAGGTAGCCCTGGTGGGTACCCAGTGATTACGAGTGGCGTGGAAAATGACTTTTCAACGCTGCATGGATATGGCATCACATCACATCGAATCACACAGTGAGAAAGTAATTTCCTTTTCAATTCTTTCTTAGGCCTTCTGATTACATCAGGGAGAAAGGCTCAGTTTGGTGTTAGTATGTCTTTACGCCTCTCTAACACTTGATAATCTCTCTTTTTAACAAAGAGAGAACAAGGCCACAATCCCAGAGCATTTTTAGCAGGCCACCGTCTCCAGCTAGAATTTAATAACATTGTTTTGTTTTCATTGGAAAAAAACACGTAAGATTACCTCCTCTTTATGGCAAGCAAGATTTGCTTTTAATGGACAGTGCTGATGTAAATACATTTAATTTAGAATGAGACTCTAAGTACCAAAAAGGAGGGGTGGAAAATGAAATAATAGGAATAAAGCAAGTATCACAGAGGGAGCACAGTGGTCACCGTCTGGAAAACATAGGACCACAGCTAAGTGGACATTTGTTATTCCTACATCTGCTTGCCCGTCTTGGGGCAACATTTCCTGATACGCCTTGGTGAATCACTGGCCCCAATTTTAAGCCAGGTGCTCACAATAAAGTTGATTTCACTCCTGGACCCTGGGGGGCAGCCCTGGGTATCCTATCACCTTGGCCAGCACTTGGATTATTGATGGGCACCTAATCCAATCAGACTAGCTAGGCCCAGAGCTGGAATTTGAACCTAGATAGTTTGGCTAGAAGACCTGAAGCCACTGCACTCCCCTTCCTCCCATATACTCTGGTTTCTGAGCTGAGTTCTGAGGATGAGTAGCAGAGTTCCGGTAGTAATCGAAGGAGAAGGGAGTGATATAGTCAGGGACCAGACCACAGCCAGCCTTGTAGCTCGTGGCAAGAACTTCACTTTGAACTCCATCCTAAGAGCAGTGGGCAACCCTTGAATGGTTTTTAGCAGGAAGATGGCAGGGTTTGATTTGTATTTTTAAAGGCTGTTGTAGTTTTTGTAAAGTACTTAGCATGGAGTCCAGTAGCTAGTAAATGTGACTATTAAACTGGAGCATGTCTAGTGTGTGCCAGGTATAAAACTGGGGCTCAGTAAATATGCATCCCCACCCCCCACCCCTCTGTACGTTCCTGAGGCTGCTTCTATTAGATAGACTTCCGGGGAAAGTAGAGTCTTAAGTAGCACGTAGCCTTGCCCAAGGGCACTGAAGTTTGGATGGATCCTGTTAGCAACGGCCAAAGGCAGGAAGTAAAGGTTAGTGCTCCTGGTACTTTTTAAACTTGGATAGTCACTGAATTTCTACAATTGAAAAAAAAAAA
>RCUC01044770.1:0-18125 GCA_003697995.1 Taxidea taxus jeffersonii | reverse complement strand
AACGTCTTAAATGCCCATTAAAAGATGGCTGGTTAAATAAATCATGGTGTGCTTATATACTGCAAACGCTGTGCAGCCATCATTATGCGTCATGAATGAATGAAGCAGTTTTGTATGTTCCAGAATAGAATCACTTCAGAGATGTATTGTGGGTGAAACAAGCAAGGCCCAGAGATAATGTAGAATAAGCTGCCATTTTTATTTTTTACAAGGGCGTGGAAAGGGGGAAATAGGAGGGAGTGTGTATGTGTGTAAATATGCTTGCATAGAGAGAGTATATCCCTGTAAAGACACATAAGAAATAGGTAACAGTGGTCACATCTGGACAAAAGGTTGAGAATACTGGCATTGCATATCTTTTGGTATCATTTGAACTTTTTTAGAATTATATTTACTGTCTATTCAGAAATTCTAACTTTGGAATTTTATGGTTTATTCAAAGTTATTTTAATCTGAGCCATAGTAATATATTACCTAATTGAAAGAATTCAAAAGAGTAGGTAATGCATTGATATGGCTCAGGTAATTCAAAAACTGCTTAAAAGTATACATTGGAAAATCTGGCTTTCAGTCTCCTATCCAACCTCTTCCCACAACTCCCCTCCCAGCCCCCCATACATGGAAGAAAATATTTTCAGTGGTTTCTTTTGTGTCCCTTCAGAATTTCTTTGTGCATATATAAGCAAATTCAAATATATATTCTAATAATCCCCTTTTTTAGACATGAAAGATAGCATACTAAAAACCCTGTACTGTACATCGTAGGTCATGTTAATTTAAAAATGTGTGTGTGTTTGGCTGAGCACATAGCAACTTACTATACTCCTTTTGTGGCTTTGATTCTTTACTGTCATGTCCTTTCTGCCTCAGGTGGAACAAAATTGGGCCACGTTACAGGGAGGTGAGATGACCATCCAGACGACGCAAGCATCAGAGGCCACCCAGGCGGTGGCATCATTGGCAGAGGCCGCAGTGGCAGCTTCTCAGGAGATGCAACAAGGAGCTACAGTCACCATGGCGCTCAACAGGTGGAGGCAGGGCTGGGGGAGTAAATGAGGATGGTGACTCTGTCCCTACCTACCGGTTGTGAAGAGAGATGTTGTACCTCAGTCTGTCACAAATGGCGGTTGGAGCTTAACACTCTTAGCCCCTAGCGTATTGTCATTTGGCTTCTAATCAGCCTCACTCACCCCATTACTGCCCCACCCGACCCCGCGGTACCCAGTCCAGCCTTCCAACTTCCAGCTCAGCTGGAGGGCTGTTGATCTGTTTTGCTTTTCCTATCTTGTACCCTTTATCAGACCCAAAACAGCAAGGTTTGAGTATTTCGGGTTTTTAAAGGGACCAAAAGATATAATAAAGCAAGAAACTTCAGGACTGATTTTCCATTTACCCTACAGAACAGATTGCTTTTAGTCATGCTTTCACGCCTACAAAAGAAACTACTTTTTGTTAGAGGCATTAATCCATGTTTTGGCTGGTTGAGAGCTGATTTTACTGGCTTTTCAGGAAATTTGTTCCCCCTGCTTATCAATGAGTTTTAGATTTTTAGGGAAAATAATTGAAATATTTTTCTTCGGGTATGTTTAGGAAAGGTGCTGCAGAATGGGATACTCCAGTGAGAGTTTCCCAAACTGTATCGTTTCCTGCTTGGTTCCTTCTGTTGGTTCTTGATAGAAGAGATCATCCCTATATCATTCTTTTTCTTCTTCATTGCTAACATAATTTTATTTTCAGTGGACCCAGGCATTTTACCTAATAGTTAAGAGTGTGGGTCTTGAAGCTAGACCACCTGGGTCTAAAGCTCTGTCACCTACTAGCTGTTTGACCTTGGATCGTTTACTTGAACTCAGTGCCCAGGCTTTCCTCTTCTGTAAAATGGGAGTAGTAACAATAGCTCCCTTGTAGGGGTATTATGAGAACTGAGAAAGCCAGTGCATGCAAGATCCTGTGATCTGTGCCTGGCATATGGTAAGGGTGTGGCCCCCATTATGTGCAGCAGCTGTTAGCTTCACATTTAGTCCCTGAATTCTTCTGACCTCCCTGCACTCCACTGGGTAAGGTCCTAAATAAGGAGGACTCTGAGATCCAATGTCTGCCCTCAAAGAAGTCATACGGTTACCTTTGGGGAGACTGATTTAAGTAAAACACTTAGTAAACACTATTACTCAGCATAATTCACTATTGAATTGTGTAGTACAGTCCGTGAACATTGTAGAAATTCAGAGGAAAGGGATCATCTCCTCCAAAATATAAAAAACCACCCGAAGTTTAGATTTGTTGAGATAGATAACTAGAAAGCCTTGATAGGCTTAGTAGGTAGGGATGATTTCCATGTGGCTATATAGTATGGGGATGAGAAGGTTCTGAGGCCACATAGATTTCAGGTTTGGATTCTAAACTGCCACTTACTAACCATTTGATCTTGAGAAATTTAGCCATTTGATCTTGGCTTCCTCATCATAAGGATAATTTTCATCATATAGAATTGAAAAGTTTCACTGAGATGATATATACAAAACTCTCATCAGGTGTCCTGCCTGTACTGAGCACTTCAAGAATTAGAGCTGTTGGGGCCCCTGGGTGGTTCAGTCGGTGCCCCACTCTCAATTTTCACTTGGGGCATGATCTCAGGGTCGCGGGATAGAGCTCCACCCTGGGCATGGAGCCTGCTTAAGATTCTCTCTCTCTCTGCCTCCCCTCTAAAAAAAGAAAGGAATTAGAGTTATCATTTAAATTGCATTTTAAACTTTGTCTATTCAGAATTCCTTACAATGAGAAGAGATTAGAAATAGAAGGCCAGTTAAGAAGAGGCAGGCCAGGGGCGCCTGGGTGGCTCAGTGGTTAAGCCTCTGCCTTTGGCTCAGGTCATGATCCCAGGGTCCTGGGATCGAGCCCCGAATCGGGCTCTCTGCTAGGCGGAGAGCCTGCTTCCCCGCCCCCATCCCTACGTGCTTCTCTGCCTACTTGTGATCTCTCTGTCAAATAAATAAAAAATCTTAAAAAAAAAAAAAAGAAGAGGCAGGCCAGGAGTGCCTTGTTAAAGGCTTGGAAACTAAAGTAGAGTGAATAGATAAAGTGACTGAGTTTGAAGGGAGTGTAGCCAGAGTATGGTTGATTAGGTATGGAACACATGCACCTCCCAGGGGTCCTCACTGAGTCCCCAAGTGACCTGGGATTGAAACTTTTTTCTTAGTCCATTGAACCATGTGGCTTTTCAGTAGCATGAAAGTCTTATTTGACCCTTTGCACTTTGGCCCAACCCCACTCCATCCTTTGAGAGAGGACACACAGAGAAACTGCCTAAAAGTCATGGCCAGAGTAAGAACCTTCCTCTGGTCTGGTAATCCCTCACTGTGGCATGGAGCCTAACGGGCCACCATTAAAGACCAGCAAAACTTGACTTCACTGAGCCAGCACCTTGGATATTCCAATGAAGTGTGAGTGTCCTGGGAACCCTGTACATAGTGGAAAATATGAGGCACATTCGGCTCCCTTCAGTGTAAGGACCAGGGCTTATTTCTAAAGGCAAGGAGAGTAATGGTTTCCCCTGAGGGCTTGTTAACAAACTCAGTTGCAGCTGAGGTGGCTGTAGTGTTTACTCCAAAGGAAGGAGAATGCAGTTTACTGTGGCATGGAGGAGGACTAGAGATGTTGAAATCTGTTTGCAATCAGAGAGTTCAGCGCCCCGATGAGTGTTGGGGGATGGTGTGTTGCAGCCTCTGCTCGGGGTGAAGAAACCAGGCCCAGTGGCCAAGACTAGACTGTCGCCTGCTACTAGGGGCTTTCTGGTTCCAGGCGAGGTCACCCACTGTCTAATGCCAGGAGGTCTGGACTTGAGATGCAGACCCCCCTGGTGTTTGCTTCTTTGTGAGATGAGACAGTACTCCCAGCCTCGCTGCATATTGTGTTGCTGGAAGTGAAAACTACACTGAGAAATCCGGTCTTTGTTCCCATGGTAACAAAGTGATTTCGTAGAGCTGCTTCCTTCTAGCCTGTTTCAGGTGCAGATGGAACAAGCAGGCTCCTTTAATAATCACCTGCCCCTGTGCTGCGCTGTAAACAGCAGATGTGGGCGCAGAGTGAGGAGGGCGAGGCAAGCCTCGTGGTACGGCAGGTGGGGAATAAGAAGGCTGAGGGGCTCCTTCATCTGCTAGAGGGGAAAGGGGGGTCAGGACAGATGCAGGACAGACCTGTTTTTCAACCACGCTGTTAAAAGAGTTTTGTGTAGCAAGTCAGAACAAGGGCCCTGGCCTCAAACAGCCTTTGGCCCATCCTGGCGTTAGAAATGACACAAAGAGGGTAAGGAGAAATGGTCATTAAGAAAAATCCGGAAACTAGTTAATTATTTTCCAAATACATAATAAATTAGCACTTTTAGGAAGGAGATGGGGGAGAAAATCAGGTATGGAACATTACAGCTCAAAAAACCAAAAGTATTCAGCTGAGCAACCAGAGGGAAAGGAAGTGAAATCATCATTTGGTTGTTGCGATACAAAAATTCGTTTGAAGTTTCAGTTTGTTGGCTAAGCTGTCCTAGACAGCTTAAGTTTAAGTCCTAGACAGTTTAAGGCCATTTAAATCAGTATGGCCCCGGGGTGTCTGACTGGCTCAGTCAGAAGAGCACACAACTCTTAATTGCAGGGTCCCCACGCTGGGCATGGAGCCTGCTTTAAAAAAAAAAGACAAAAAATTGTTCTAAAGTCAGCACAGCCCTTGCATATACAGATGCATGGTAAGTATTTATAGACTGAGTCTACATTTGCCCTACTAGGAATTTGCACTGCATTGTCAACACCCAGACAATTATTACTTGTGTGTCTACTGTGTATTGTGCTGCGACTTGGCGCTATGGGGAAGGAAAGGCTTGCATTGAGTCTGCTTCTCAGGGAACTCGGAGTTGCTGTTCTTTTGCTGTAAAGACAATTGGCTTAAAAAAAGAAGTGAAGCATATCTTTAAAGAAAAGTTTACTGTTTCTTTTTTTAAAATGAAAGTACTATTGACTTAAAATTAGAGATATTATTAAAATAAAATATGGCTGTCATGTATAGACTGGTACTTATTCGTCTGGTACAATGGGATGGACGACCTGGATTAGAAATCCTCTCTGGAGATGGAGGGCAGGGGCCCACAGCTGCTGCTTTCTCCTAGGGATGAAGGCTGGACACTTGCAGATAAAAAGCTGATGAAAACTTTGCATTTGCAACTCTGGTTTAGAAACTTAGTTTTGTCAAAATTCTGTGAGGGAATAGCTTAGAGACTTTTTTGTCCATCTTCACCTTTTAAGTAAAGGACATCTTTTCCTAGCAGTCTAGTTGGCTCACTCCCATGAGGTTTAGTGTTGGTGGTTAGAGTCAATTTGGAAATGAAGGCCTGTTGGCCACGGGAGTTGCTGCTGTCTTCCTGTCCCACGGGAAAGATCCCTCCATCACTGTTTTGCCTCTGGCCCCTGACCCAGGATGAAATAACTAACCTCACCAGCCTGCGAGCTCCTCATCCCCCTCACACCTCTGGTCCCGGATTGCACCGGCTTGGGCTGGTTCCCTTCCTTTCTTCTACCAAACGTATTTTAGGAAGTTGTTAAAGAAAATGACTTCAGATATGTGGAGCTTCGGACGTAGTAAAATAGGTATGACTGGGAACAGGTGCGCTTCCAGTCCGCGGAGCTGTCTTCCCTCCATCGCCCGTGAAACTCCACACTGCAGGCACTTGTGCAGGGGCTCCAAGACTGGCAGGACACCCCCTTTGATGGTCACAGAAATGCGATTAAACAAATTGTGATAAAAACTGTGGAGAATGGCGCAGTTGCTGAGGTAACCTGTAAACAAAGCTCATATTTCCATATAAACAATTCTCATTTACAGCTTCCTTCTCTAAAATACCGCGCTGCTGCAGCTTTTCTTAAAGAATGGACTTTTCAGCTCTCCGTGATGTCTCAGGCCAGAGTGTGAAATATTTTTGTCATGAATCAGTGACAGCTGGGTACTGTAAAATTTTCTTAGAAACATCAGATTCTTTAAAAAAAAATTAAAGATTAAGGATCTAGACAGGAAATCATTAATTTTATGATCTCTAATATTTTTTTTAAAGATTTTTATTTGGCACACAGAGGGAGATCACAAGTAGGTGGAGAGGCAGGCAGAGAGAGAGGAGGAAGTAGGCTCCCCGCTGAGCAGAGAGCCCGATGTGGGACTCCATCCCAGGACCCTGAGATCATAACCTGAGCCCAAGGCAGAGGCTTAACCCGATGAGCCACCCAGGCACCCTTGTTTTGTTTTTTTTTTTTGAGAGAGAGAGAGAGAGAGCACGAGACGTGGGAGGGTCAGAGGGAGAAATAGACTCCCCACTGAGCAGGAAGCCCGATGTGGGACTCGATCCCGGGACCCTGGCATCATGACCTGAGCCAAAGACAATCGCCCAACCAGCTGAGCCACCTAAGCACCCTCTAATAAAGATTTTTGAAGGACTTTAAAATTAAACTCCACCATGTAAAATGTGAAGAATAACATTAGTAGTAATTCCAAATCAAAGGTCCTTTTAAATTCTAAATTCGTGTTGCAGATACCATGCACTGACTGGCTGTAGACTTCAGATCACCAAGAAGTGTGTCTAGGCATGGAGGGTAATCTTAGCTCCCACATGGACTACATGTGCACTCCAGGACTGTTGAGGGTTTTTTTTGCTTAGCCTGAATTATTCCCCCAAATGTTTATGAAGGAAGCAAACAGGTTTGAAATACATAATTATGACCTTGAACTAAGTCAGAGGAAACCTGGAACTTAAAAGCTGCCACAGATGAGTGACCAGGGGAAAGGGGGGGGGGTGTCAGCAATTTTGCATTTATTATTTTGAATAAATGTCAAAGAGCATTTACACGAGGAAATACAGTGTTAGGTGAAAAAAAGCAGGCTATAAAACTGCGGTATGATCCCAATTATTAGCTGTTGTGTTTAATAGTAGAAGGAGATAACTTATCTCTGTATGACATTTTTAGTTTCTTTTATATTTAATGAAACTAATATGTCAGCTACATGTATTTTAGTATCAGAAAAAAATAAGTTTTGAATGCAGAGACATAAAAACTAAAAAGCAAAGCAAATTAGTAAGAAAGAGAATTTTCTACTTATTGGGACTTTTCTGTCCACTGGGTTTCTTTTACTGCTTCCTAGAATCCTTGCATTCCCCCCCACAGAAGTGATTATGTCCGTTGCTTTACTTGTTCGCTGACCTTAAATGAAAGTGATGCTATTGAGTGTGGTACATGTTGCTTTCCCCACAGTCAGGACATGTCTGTCCTAACCAGGCCAGGGCCCCTCATCCCTACAGTCGCACCTACAGCTCATGACTATAAGGTGTGCCTGCCAAAGTTGGGGCCTGCAGCTTCAAGGCAAAGCTGGATCAATTGGCTTTTTTGGTGTCAAACCCAGGACTTTGCCCACCTCTGCAAAACTGGATGACACCACCTCCTCTACTCCATGCCCATGTTTGATACTCCTTCAGTAACTGTGCAGAGTGGGAACTGATATTTTCCCAGGAGAGATGCTGAATTTCTGCTTCTTTCAAATTTTAACATCTCTGAAATATGGATACTCCAATTTTACAGTTATCAGGCATTTTCTTTTCTTTCTTGCTGGCACATAAAATAATGATGCATTTTCTAATTTGTAGCATCGTGGAATCAATAAAAATGGGTATTTGTGCATTTCGGGAAAGCATATAGCAAGGAATAGAAAGAAAAATAGGATACAAATTGCTAGAATAGTGCTTGCTATAAACAGATGGCTAATATCTTTCTATTTTACAAAGTGTTTGCAGTGAAGGGAGATTTTTTGTTTTATTGTGTTTCTAGAAGCTAGGAGTTTGGGCTTATGTGATCATTTAAAATTTCAAGCCTTAATGATTTAGCATTGCCCACGTGTACCCTGAGATGAAGAGAAAAGCTAGACTTTGCAGGATGTTAGGGCCTTGGTTAGCCATTACTTTGTATTTGAAGTCATGGATATGAACTACATTGTTCTTATTTAATATTAATTAAATAGCGAGTTCAGGTTGTTGACTCATGTTACCGTCCATCCTCTGCCACCAAAGGGCAGTTGTAGATAATCTGCCTATTGTTACCATAAAGAGAAGAGAGAACAAGAAAACCTTGTGATTGCCAACCAGAAAGGCTTTTGCGTTGTCAGTGTGGGTCAGAGATCCAGTTCTGCCTGGCGAGCCCTCAACCAATGTTGATAAAGAAGAGACTGGTAATGAATGCCTTCTGTCCTCAAATACCCATTTCTTAGATTTGAAGAAAATCTTACATTAGCTCTATAGATCTGTAAGATGTGGGGGTTCTCTGGCTATTTACTGTTCTCATTTAAAAATTTCCTCTGGCTCTATCCAGCAGCACAGGACTCCTGTCTTCACTGGTAGGCTCGTACCCACAGAGTCCATAGAGCAATCCAAGGAAGGGTTGGGAAGATGATTTCTCTTGCTGCAGTGCTTTATTCAACTTACACACCCCCCTCTCTGCTGTTCCTATGCCCACAGCGAAGCTGCCGCCCATGCTGTCGCCACACTGGCCGAAGCCACCTTGCAAGGGGGGGGGACAGATCGTCCTGTCTGGGGAAACCGCAGCAGCTGTCGGAGCACTTACTGGAGTCCAAGATGCTAATGGTAAGAGAGCATAAATATTTTATTGAATATCTTCCCTGTTTCCACTTAAACCTTCATGACATGACTGACAGCAGACCCTTCAGAAAGAGGTTGAGCTTTGATTTGAGTTTTCTTTATTGATAAGGCAATTGAGGCCTACTGAAATTCTAGGAGTCTCTGATTCCTTTCATGAGTAAGAGACTTGGGGTTTTCTGGGGTGGGGGGAATGCCATGATAATGGCTATCTAATTGAATTGCTTATTTGGAAAGTATTTTGCTGTGATAGGACTAAGAGGTACTTTAAATTTTGCTATGGGGCGCACGTTGTCCTTTACTCTCCCAGGGGGTAGATCAGTATCCTTTGCTATAGCAGAGACCCTCCCATGGGTGGTACATTGTGGTAAGTTAGAATGTTCTATCTCAAGAAAGGCACCAGCATCTCACACAGGGTCAGCCCTCAGGCTGTGATAAAGGCGCTTTTCTGGTTTGTGCCCTGGAGTCTGCCTCCTGTTAAATGGGACCTCACCAGGGACCTCTAGATTTAGCCAATAACACGCCACCACGCTGCCCTTCTTCCCCAGCCCTTTGACTTCCTGGGTATTGGTGATTGCCTGAATAAACAAAAGGGATAAAGTTCATAGAAATATGGTGGCAAAAATTTACAGCTTCGGCCCAGCTCTTTGGATCTATTTCAGCAGGCTCTGGAAGTCAGTTATCCAGACCTGGGCTGCCCGGGGAAGTGCCGCAGAAGTCTGGGTCAAAGGAAAGGACCAGCCCTGTTCTGTGACACTCTGGGACTTTCATTAAGCTTTTAAAATACACATTTTATAAATAAATTAATATAATATAATATTAATTATATGTATAATTAGGTTAAGTAGGACAAGTTAAGTACTCCATGGTTTTTGGAGATTTCTTTTTAGTCTTGAAAAGAGAATAAACAATAACGGTCTTATTTAGACAGAAAGTTACTTAATGATATCAGTGTCTGAGAGAAAAGTTCCTGGCACTTTTTAAAGGATAGATCCGTTATAAGTGAACAAAGTTACCTGGAAAAGTCTTTGAATAAAGACCCAAAGCTGTGTCCTCCTTTGGAAGTGAGAAGAGGAAAGTACTTGTGTCTCTCACCCAGAGAATAACACAGGAAATGTAAAAAGCCCCTGTGGCTCCTGAGAATCATCTTCTGAAAAACAAACACACAAACAAGCCAAGAAATCAAACACTGCAACTACAGTCTGCTTTTTCTATAGGGTTGGGGGCTTCCATGAACTAACCCTGACAGAGATAGACTTGATCTTAGCCAGAATACTGCAGGTTAAAGGGCATCTTACAGCCATGTGTGTTTGGGATAAAATGGACCATAGGTAGATTGAAGGAAAACCTCCCTCTTTAGCTAGAATCCTACCCCTACTTCCTTACTTTATGCTGTTCCTCTTCTGAGTCCTAATCTGCCTTGAACAGCTAGGGTATCTGGCTCTGTGACGTTCTTCTGAAGTGCAGATTACTGTTTTTCCCTGTGGAAAGCTACAGATACTTCTCTGTGTGGGTTTGATAGGAGACTGTTATCCCTTCTGATGGTCTTGACCTGTCGGGGTTTAGGAGAATAGATAGCTTTATAGTTCTGGCTCCTCCTCGGTCTCACCTTCTCAGATTGAGTTTATAGGTAAGTATAAGGACCCTGGGGGTCTCTGGCCCCATGGCCCTATTCCACCGTACAGTAAAGTTGGACCACACCCACTATCACTGATTCCCAGAAGCTTCCTCTTCTCAGTAGGCTTGGGGTATGTAATCAGTTGTGTTGATTGCATGTAGTTGATTGTGTTGTTGGTAAGAGAAAATTCTGGTCTGCGTCCTAAAAGCCAGCGGTTCCCAAAGAAGGCCGTCCCCAGTGTGTGACTACCAACATGTGCTGAACTAAGACATGAGAGTTGGAGTTAGCACTTTGGGGGGCAGCGTTTCTCTTTGAGACCGGGCCATTGAGTTGTGCCTTACCCCAGCAGTTTTAGGCCAGGGTCAATCATTTCATCTCTCCCTTTGGGAGTCCAGAGAATGAATCTAATATTGGATATGATCCAGATAATTCTGATGCTCCTTCTGTGTTCTGACATTTTTACCCAGAGTGCTATAGAGTTTACTGTGGGGCTGGAACCAGATCTCTCCCATGTAAATAGCTGATTTGGTATCTGGGTAGACTTTCACAGAATTCTCTTTTCATCATTCTTGCAGAGTGTGTCCTATTGCCAGAGTTTGTCACTTCTGTGATAACAACTTTATGGTGTCTGCCAGTAGACTAAGTTTATTAACAGGAAGAGTATTACCAGGAAGAACCAGATGGTAGAGGAACAAGGTGCTATTTGGAAATGCCATTACTGGGGAAAAAGAAATACACTCCAGATTCCAGAGTATGATTTAAATAAAAATCCTATTAGCAGACAACTTTTCTGAGAGCAGTTTGGATATTGTTTAGGCCTGAAGGAGAGAAGTTTCTGCGTCTTCTGGGATGGAGAACCATTATGTGTGGAGCTTGAGAGAGTATGGTAATGGGGGAGAGATGTCCAGGCAGCAAGGATATGAAGCAGCGTCCTGTAGGACAGTTTTTCAAGTGGAAGATAATGACCCAGGCATGCACACCAGAAGTTTAATTGCTGGGTCACCAAGGCAGATTGGACAGAGACCTTGCTCCCTGAACATGTCTCCTTTTGTCTGGACTCTGCCCCCGCCCCCTCAACACTCAAGCACTGGTTTTATTTCATGTATGCTCTCCCTTTTTTGATAGCACTAAATGGGTCTTTGGTCTCTTAGGATGGAATTTCATGGTTTGGTTCAATTGAAAGTTTTCACAGGTGCCTCTTTTTATTGAAGTGCAGGTAGAATTGCC
Source organism: Taxidea taxus jeffersonii (assembly GCA_003697995.1). NCBI lineage: Eukaryota > Metazoa > Chordata > Mammalia > Carnivora > Mustelidae > Taxidea > Taxidea taxus. The sequence goes on along the minus strand of RCUC01044770.1, from coordinate 6,609 downwards.
TAAGACTAGGGAAGGCCTCTCCATGAGTGCCTTCCTATACATCTTTTCTTTTCTTTTCTCACAGTCGTTCCTTGCCTCCCCACCCCACACCCCAACACCTTAATATAAAAGGTTATGCAGTCTGTAAGGCAGGCCCTGTGACCCTGAGTCACCCCTCACCTGACCTCGCCACTGGTGGTTAGCAATCTTTGGGCAACCAGATCTACATATCTTTTTTCTTCCTTCCTATTACAGCAAGAATAATTAAAAATAGGAACTGTAGAGGGCCTGGGTGGCTCAGTTGTTAAGTGTCTGCCTTTGGCTCAGGTCATCACCCCAAGGACATGGGATCAAGTCCCACATCAGACTCCCTGCTCTGCAGGAAGCCCACTTCTTCCTCTCCCACTCCCACTGCTTGTGCTCCCTCTCTCTCTGTGTCTCTCTCTGTCCAATAAATAAGTAAAATCTTAAAAAAAAAAATTGGAACTGTATTGACCCTTGGCCACCTCTTCAAGGTGCTGTTATGTCTGAGATCTTATTGCATATTCATGCAGCTGTCTTTTATTCCCAAAAGCTAGATGGGGGGTGGGGTGGGAGGGACTACATGGATAGTTCATAGTTAATCAATAAAGATAATGGGAATCATCTGCTTCAACTGTTGTCCCATTAAGCCTCTTACCAGAGCTGCTAAGAAAGTATCCTATTTTAAAGCTATAACCCCCTTAATTGTGTATGTTGGAAATACGGTTTTTTGTTTTTGTTTTTGTTTTTTTTCAGTTTATTTGTATTTTACTTCTGTTACTTCATTTTTATTTCCATAATTATTGTCTTTTGTTTTTACATTTACGCAGGCCCCAAATCAGATAAATATCTATATAGCAGTTCCTCTGTGGTCTCATTTTTTTTTTTTTTAAGATTTTATTTATTTATTTGTCAGAGAGAGCGAATGAGCACAGGCAGACAGAGTGGCAGGCAGAGGCAGAGGGAGAAGCAGGCTCCCTGCCGAGCAAGGAGCCTGATGTGGGACTCGATCCCAGGACGCTGGGATCATGACCTGAGCCGAAGGCAGCCGCTTAACCAACTGAGCCACCCAGGCGTCCCTGTGGTCTCATTTTTTATTTTGAATACTGTAAAATAGGGACACCTGGGTGGCTCGGTCTGTTAGGCTTCTGCCTTCCGCTCAGGTCATGATCCTAGGGTCCTGGGATGGAGTTGTGCCTTGGGCTCCCTGCTAAGCAGGGAGCCTGCTCCTCCCTCTGCCTGCCACTCTCCCTGCTTGTGCACGCTCTCTCTCTCTCTCTGACAAATAAATAAATCTTACCAAAAAAAAAGGTTAAAAAAAATACTGTAAAATATCCAGAATTTGTTTTGGAATATGATATTAAGTAGGAATCCGAATTGATTCGTTTCCCCTACATAATCTATTCCAGTACCATTTATTCCACAAAAAGGTTAAAATCCATCCTTTCTAAACTGATTTGAGATGTCATTTTTTTAAATATGTAGAATTTTTTTCTTTTTTTTAGTTTTTTATTTTAATTCCAATATAGTTAACATACAGTGCTCTATTAGTCTCAGGTGTACAATACAGTGATTCAGCAATTCCGTACATTACTCAGTGCCCATCCTGATAAATGTACTTTAATCCCCTTACCTTTTTCAATCCCCCACCGACCTCCCCTCTGGTAACCATCAGTTTGCTCTCCAGAGTTAAGAGTCTTGTTTCTTGATTTGTCTCTCCTCCCCCTACCCCGCCTTTATTTATCTATTTCTTTGTTTGTTTATTTATTTATTCTTTATGCTCCACACCTAACACAAGGCTCAAACTCACAACCCTGAGATCAGGAGTCACAAACTCTACCAACTGAGCCAGCCAGGCATCTTGCCTTTATTTTCCTTTATTCATTTCTTTTGTTTCTTAAATTCCACATATGAGTGAAATCATATAGTATTTGTCTTTCTGACTTATTTCACTTATTTTTCTTTCTGTTACTCTCTATCTTGCAAATGGCGAGATTTCATTCTTTTTTGTGGCTGAATGATATTCCGTTGTGTATTACCCATTCATCTACAGATGGACACATGGGCTGCTTCTATAATTTGGCTATTGTAAACGGTGCTGCTATAAACATCAGGGTGCATGTTTCCCTTTGGATTAGTATTTTTGTATTCTTTGCATAAATAACCAGTAGTTAAATTGGTGGGTCGTAGGGTATTCCTATTTTTGACTTTTTGAGGAACCTCCATACTGTTTTCCGCAGTGGCTGCACCAGTTTGCATTCCCACCAACAGTGCAAGAGGGTTCCTTTTTCTCCACATCCTCACCAATGTTTGTTGTTTCTTGTGTTTTTGATTTTAGCCATTCTGACCAGGGTGAGGTGATATCTCAGTGTGGCTTTGATTTGCATTTCCCTGGTGGTGAGTGGTGTTGAGCATCTTTTCATATGTCTTCTGGCCATCTGGATGTCTTTGGAGAAATGTCAGTTCATGTCTTCTGCCCATTTTTGAACTGGATCATTTGTTTTTAGGGTGTTCAGTTTTATAAGTCTTTTTATATATTTTGGATACTAACCCTTTATCAGATACATCATTTGCAAGTATCTTCTCCCATTCAGTAGGTTGTCTTTTAGTCTTGTTGGCTGCCTCCTTCCCTGTGCAGAAGCTTTTTATTTTTATGTAGTCCCAGGAGTTTATTTTTGCTTTTGTTTCCCTTGCCTCGGGAGACATCTCTAGAAAAATGTTGCTACGGCTCATGTCAGAGAAATTACTGTCTGTGCCCTCTTCTAGGATTTTTATGGTTTCAGGTCTCACATGTAGGTCTTTTTTTTTTTTTTTTTAAAGATTTTATTTATTTATTTGACACAGAGAGGGAGAGATCACAAGTAGGCAGAAAGGCAGGCAGAGAGAGGGGGAAGCAGGCTCCCCGCTGAGCAGAGAGCCTGATGCGGGGCTCGATCCCAGGACCCTGGGATCATGACCCGAGCCGAAGGCAGAGGCTTTAAACCACTGAGCCACCCAGGCGCCCCACATGTAGGTCTTTAATTCATTTTGAGTTTATTTTTGTGTATGATAAAAAAAAGTGGTCCAGATTCTCCTTTTGTTTTTTGTTTGTTTGTTTTTGCGTGTAGCTGTAGAGTTTTCCCAACACCGTTTTTTGAAGAGACTGTGTTTTGCCCATTGTATAGTCTCGCATCTTTTGTTGAAGATTAATTGACTATGTAATCGTGGGTCTGTTTCTGGACTTTCTATCCTATTCTGCTGATCTTTGTGTCTGTTTTTATGCCCGTACCATATTGTTTTGATTACTGTAGCTTTGTAGTGTAACTTGAAATTTGGAATTGGGATACCTCCAGCTTTGTTTTTCTCTTTCAAGATTGTTTTGGCTGTTTGGGGTCTTTTGTGGTTCCATACACATTTTAGGATTATTTGTTCTAGTTCTGTGAAAAATGTTTTTGGTGATTTTATGCAGAATTCTTAAATAGACTGTGTAGAGTATTTTGTGTGGACTTCTGTGTTTTGTCTTTTCTATTTCCATTCATCTATTTGTTTTGTTCTTTATACTGTAATATTTAATTATTGTGGTGTTATTAGTGTTAGTGAAAGGCCTTTCTCCATATTTGGAAAAAATTCAATCAAAATTCCAAAAAGTTTGTGGGGGGAGAGTGACCTTTACAGTAATTTTAAAGTTAATCCAGAGGAATTAAGCCTCTTTTTATTCTTAATTTTACCTCCAGTATAATGAACATAGTGTTAAAGTCTTATTTTCATTTAACTAATTTAAGTGTTCTCCTCTCCTTCTGCCCCATCTTTCCCTAGGGCAGGGGAAGTGGGGACTATTCATTATCACAGAGATGGACCAGGAGTGGGAAGCAAGTGCTCTTAATACTGCCCCAGTGAATTGAATGAGACACTAATTGTTGCTGGAGGAGACACTGTCCCTGTAGTTAGACCAAACCAGGTGCGTCTTTCTAGATTAAGAAATCGTGCTGTCCATTCTGTTCATGCAGAATTTTGGGGAGGCTCAGTTCTTACACTTTGAAACTTAAATTTCCCCTTTTCCCCCAACTTCTTCTATTTCATTTTTTGAACTAAAATGAGGGTGGGGCACACTCCCCTTATGGAGTACTCCAAGCTAGGAATCTGCGTTCTTTCCCACTATTGACCTTGCATTCTGTCTCTCAATTCCATTGTCTTATTAATTTTATTTATATAATAAACATTTATATAATGCTTGCTATGTGCAAGCACTCTACTAAATGTTGTACATGCATGAACTTATTTAAAACTCAGAATAATCCTATGAGGTACACACTATTTTGCTCATATAATGTATGGGGAAGGTGAGACGCAGAAAGTTTCAGTTACTTGACCAGGTTCACACAGAGTGTGGCGAAAGTGGAATTTGAATTCAGGCAGTTTGCCTCCACGCCACTCAGCGATGCTGTCTCCCTTCGATGTGACTCCACAAATACAGAGTGATCACTGTTTCCCAGTGTTGAACAAATAAGTTTGCGAATGTCGGGCCTTTCTCCCCACCACGGGTAGAAGCCACTTGCTTTTGTTCTGGCATAGCCGCAGTGCCCGTCTGCCACAGTTGTCCCTGATGGCTGTAGGGAGCCTGTGGTGATTTCTGATGTCAAGTGCTCTCCTATCAGCCCTCCCCTCTGCGTGTGTGAGTGCACACGCACACATCCCTTTGCTAGCCTAGGGGAGCCTGTAGGTCTGTGGTTCTCCAGTGGTGGAAATGATAGAACCATTCCGTGATCAGCTATCACATTTTAGTATTTTTAGTGAGCAGATCACTTTGCAATTAATGAACATGTCTTCTTATTTTCATTTGATTGAGGGGAGGGTGTCGGTGTTTAGAACAAGGGACATTGTTTGGGGGTGAGGAATAGATGATGTTCCCAAGGAAGTAAACCCAGCTTATGAGTTGTTTCCTCACCTCCTAGAAGCTTCTGTCCATGCACTCCTGCCACCATTCAATTTATGCCAGAGCTCTTTGAGCATTCCTACCTGTCTCTAGGAACTAGAAACCAGGGTGGTAGAAAGGGCTCTGGGGAAAATACATTTCTGCCCAGACCTAGTTCGTGGCTAATTTATTTCCCCTGCTCCACACTGTGCCTTCCCTTTGGCTTTTCCTCCAACCCTTGATTGGGCCATGCCAGAGAGTTTGGAAAATGCATCTTTATTCACTATTTTACACCCAGAGACCATCCACACTGCCTGTGCTGTCTTGGCTAGGACCTGGGGCCAGCTACCTTCCTCATGCCCTGAATGGAGAGACATGGGCTAGAAGGGTGGATCTGTTTGAAAATGAAAACTGATTACAAGGCAACATTATACCTGCAGAAAGAGCAGCCCTTCTCATTTTCTTGCTGTGCAATATGCCCCTCTTTGTTCTGACCTGGCGCTGGCAACGGCCCTGCTACCTGAGGGTCCCCCTTAAAATTCATCAGCATTAATTTCCTACATTTGAAAGACCCTTCTCCAATCTTGCTGCATTATAAACCCAGAGTGCATTATACTACCCATTTCAACTGCCAAATCAAAGGAAATCAATTATTAATTCTTTTAGAAAAAAAAAATTCTGTCTTCTCCTTTTCTTCACACCGAACATGTCTTCAGCTTTCCACCTGGCTACTTTTCTTTGACCCTATTAAAAACTTTTAAAGGGGTGCCTGGGTGGCTCAGTCAGCTCAGCATCTGCCTTCGGCTTAGGTCGTGATCCCAAGGTCCTGGGATCAAGCCCCGCTTCAGGCTCCCTGGTGCTCTCTCTTGCTATGTCTGTCTCTCTCTCTCTCTCAAATAAATAAAATCTTCAATTTTAAACTTCTATTTTTTAAAGATTTTGTTTATTTATTTGACAGAGAGAGAGATCACAAGTAAGCAGATAGGAAGGCAGAGGGCGGGGGGGCGGGGGCGGGGAGCAGGCTCCCTGCTGAGCAGAGAGCCTGATGCAGGGCTCGATCCCAAGACCCTGGAATCATGACCTGAGCCAAAGGCAGAGGCTTAACCCACTGAGCCACCCAGGCGCGCCCCCCCAAAAAACTTTTTAAAATATGTATGTTTCTCCAGTTTAATTTAATCTCAACTATGCTCATTGGAATACCTTTTTTTAAAAAAAATTGATCTTTTTAGCAAGAGGGATAAAAGAATAGATAGATGAGGACAGAAACATGAAGTTCAGATAAGAGAGGATTCCTGGGTGAAGTTTTTGCATGAGAGATCGGAACACACATTCCTATTCTGCAAGGCCTCCCAAGTGAGACAGGACAGCAGAAAGGTCTGTTCTGTACTGATTATAAAGAGGTGAACGCAGCTGGATCTGAAGGAGGCAGCGTGTGTGTGCTTTAATTCTCTGTGGAAACCTACTTTGTATGTATCATAAGGACATTAGGGGATCCTTAACCTGGGGGCTTGGACCCTAAGAGATTCTGTATTAATTTTTTGTACTTGTCTGGCATCCATAGCTCTGATCAGAAGTGCAAATAAATTAGAGAACCCCTTCTCTCTCCCTCTTACCCCTCTCCTCTTGCCTCCCTCCCCCTCCACACACCCGCCAAAGGATTAAGAGCCTGTGCTATAGAAGTGGTGGCTGGGGTCATTTACCTTTGTGGCTATCTGGTC
>RCUC01044769.1:0-10977 GCA_003697995.1 Taxidea taxus jeffersonii | reverse complement strand
CAACTAGACACTGAACCATCAGAGGCCTCGGACATTCCTGGACTGAGGGTGCTTTTACTCCTGGTTCACCTTCACACCCCATCCTGTAGGAAGCCTTGTGGACTCTACAAGATGAAGCCAGTTCTTCAGAACAGCAGCAACGAGCTTGCAAACACAAGGCGGCAAACGCTGGGATGAAAACCAACAACTGAAGAAGTCTGGGGCAGCTTTTGTCTCCTGGCTATTACAGATAATGCTGCAATCAACACGGGGGGTGTGTATTTTTCTCCCCAATTAAGGTCTGTATTTTCTCTGCATAAATACCCAATAGTGGAATTAGTAGATCACATGGTATTTCTTTTAATTTTTCGATAAACCTCCCCACTCTTTTCCCCAGTGCTGCATCAATTTGCATGTGGAATTTAAGAAACGAAAGGGAAAGAGACAGAAACAGACTCTTGGGAACCGAGAGCTGGTGGTGGCCACAGGGAAGGTGGGGCAGGGGGTCAGCAGATTAAGGGGATTAGGAGTATAATTATCTCAAGGAGCACTAAGAAATGGCTGAATATTATACACCTGAAGTGAATATAACACTAATTAGTCTTAACGATAAGAAGTTGGGTCAGAAAGAACCGGAATCCATGGTGGCAATGAGCCCCTGAACCATGCCAGCAACTACCGACCTCCACCTGTTCTAGGAAGGAAGGAAACTTGCTTACACCGGTGACAGGGGTGCTCAAGTGCCCCGTGCTGAGAACACGCCTCCCTGCACTCTACCTGCGGTCCCACCTCGAGCTCAGTAAGGACACACGCCCTCTTGGCCTCTGCCGCCCTCTCTGGGATCTGCCCCACCTGGAGCCCAAGCCCCGCGCAGAACGCTCAGAATGGAGTTAGTGATGCTCTCAGAGCCTTCCAGTCGCCGTCTGGGACAATGGGGATCACACTACCTAGGCTGTAGGCTGGCCTTGGGGACTAAGGGAGATGAAGTACTTGGTAGGATGGGACAATCACTCACACATAGTGGGTACCTGGTAAGGACTAGTGGCCCTGGGAGACAGCGCAACATACCCAAAAAGACAAAAACAAAACAAAACAAAAAATCAGTTCAGTTACCAGCTGTCACAAACCCCTCCTGCAGCCATCATGGGGATTAAAGGAGATTGTGGGAAAACACCAGGGGGCAGGCAGAGCTGGAAAGCCAATCCCCTCCCCACCTATTCATGCCCCCCACTCTGCCCTGGGGCAGAATCACCCTCACGACAAAATCCTCTAAAGGATGTGAGATGAGAGGCCACCACCTTCCCTTGGGGTAGCCAAATCTGGACAGCCAAATTTCTTTTGGCTCCCTTCCCCATAGGAGCAGGGAAGAGGAAGCAAGAAAAGCACTCACAGAGCAAATGGGGGAGAACCTCCTCTGGGCAGGTTCTGCCTCCTCCTCCCCCTGAGGAATCTGGGGATTTCGCACCTGAGATAAGCAGCCCCAGAACACTCTGCCTTCTTTCCTGCTGAACCCCTGTCCCCAGTGATGAGGGAGCAGAAGTCAAGCCGGGGACAAAGCAGAGCCTGACCCCCTGCATCCTCCCCCCAACCCCCACTCCTGGGCGAGATATGTGTGACAGTCTTCCAAAGGTCTCCCAACTATCTTCATGTTGACACCTTGCTAAGGGGAACACAACCTTAACTCGACAACGGCAAGGCCTCTGGTACCTTGTGGGCTGGTCCTCCTTTACCCATGAAACCTCTTTTGAAACCTCCCTTTTCCCTGGCGCCTGGGTGCTTCAGTCGGTAAGTATCTGCCTTCGGCACAGGTAGGGTCCTGGAATCGAGCCCCCCAACATCAGGCTCCCTGCTCAGAGAGAAACCCACTTCTCCCTCTCCCACTCCCCCTGCTTGGGTTCCCTGTCTCGCTCTATCAAATAAATAAAATCTTGAAAAACAAAAACCTCCTTCTCCTAACCCCCAACTCCTGAGTATATAATCAGCCACCCCTCAGGACCCTGGTGCAGCAGCTTCTTCCGCCCATGGGTCCTGTCCCCATGCTTTAATAAACTACCCTTTTGCTCCAAAGACATCTCAAGAATTCTTCCTTGGGGGGCGCCTGGGTGGCTCAGTGGGTTAAAGCCTCTGCCTTCGGCTCAGGTCATGATCCCAAGGTCCTGGGATCGAGCCCCGCATCAGGCTCTCTGCTCCTCGGAGAGCCTGCTTCCTCCTCTCTCTCTGCCTGCCTCTCTGCCTGCTTGTGATCTATGTCTGTCAAATAAAGAAATAAAAATCTTTAAAAAAAAAAAAAAAGAATTCTTGGTCGTTGGCTCCGGACGTCACGCACTGAACCTCACCTGTATTCCAAAATCTCACCACCCAAGACCTAAGAAGCCAAAGACGGAAGGCCCACCTACTCTCAAAAGTGCAGCTGGGTCTGCCCCCCGCCCCCCAGAGACACTCAGGGAGAGAATGTGAGGATCACCGCCTCCTTCATCTACTTCCTCCAGGGGCTGAATGACCAGCCCCCACCCCCCGACCGCAGCTCCCTTCTATGAGAACCTACAGTTTGGCCGTTCTTTGTATCGGGAGTTCCAAATGCTGAGCCCATGCGTTAGTTACTCACTGGGATTCCTGCAGTCAGGACACCACGCCGCCACCAAAGAAACGCGCAGGAGAGAGAAGGGCACAGCTTGGAACTCAATCCAGCACTCAGCCGGGCAGACCAGAAGCCCAGCGTTCTCCCGGCTTAAGAATGCAGGCGGTGGGCCGCCTGGGTGGCTCAGCTGGTTGGGCGTCTGCCTTCAGCTGGGGTCGTGATCCCAGGCTCCTGGGATCAAGCCCTGCATGGGCCTCCCTGCTTGGTGAGGAGCCTGCTTCTCCCTCTCCCTGCCTCTGTGCCTACTTGTGCTGTCAAATAAATAAATGAAAAATCTTACAAAAAAAAAAAAAAAAAGAATGCATGAGGAAGGGACTGGGTGTTACGAATGACCTGAGGGCACGAGGCAGGGACCAGGTGTTATGAATGACCCGAGGGCACCAACCAGCTACTCACCCCAGCAAACAGCACCCAGGGCGGGGCTGCCCCCAATGCACACACCTGGGCCCTGCAGGAAGGGGAGAGACGCTGCCCCCGATGCACACACCCAGGCCCTGGGGCCAGCCCAAGATCTCACCCTGAGCACCACACAGAACTGAGCTGCATCCTGAGCCCAAATCCAGACTCTTTCCAAACACCTGCCAACAGTTCCTAAAACCACGGGAGGGGAGGAGAGCCGGGTAGAAGAGACCCTTGTATTGACTGCCTCAACCCCCCTACACCCGCCCCTGCGCCTCCAACAAGAACAAGCTAGAAGCAGCTCACAGCCACCTGCTCCAGGAAGGGCAGCTCCTCGGGGACCCGACGGCCCCAAGTTCCCTCACTGGGCAGCTCACAACACCCCACACCTTGGTCCGGCGCCCGCCCCTCCCAAGACCATTCATTCATTCACCAGTCATTCCCGAGCCCCCACTATGTGCCCCCCATGACACTAGCCGGAGTGGGGCAGGGTCCCCCTCACAGAGCTTCAGACCTGCCCAGAAGGAAATCGCCACAAGCAGGCTGGGGAGGGAAAGAACAGAAAGGAGAACTAGTCTGGGAGGAGGGAGTGGGCAGGCAAGTCTGAGGGAAAGCAAGGGGAATCGCAGAAAGGTGATGGTGCGGGGCACATCTGGGCAGAAGGAAGGGCAGAGTCGTCTCCCCCAACCCCCAAGCAGGCATGCATGCAGGGCGGAGGGACCAGCTGCAGACTGAGCGACAGGCACAGAACTTGGGGGAAAGAGCAGGGTTTTATAGGCCCTGACAGGAATGTAGATTTTGCCCCAAGTGCAGAAAAAGGCCCTGTAGGGTTCAGAAGCGGAGGAAGGTCTGGATGTGCCCGTGTCCCCTCTGCCCAGAGAGACCACCATCTCGTGAAGAGGATGAGGGTGTGTGATCTTCCTAGGAGTCCCTGTGCCCGTCCCATTTTACTAAAACCCTGGGCCCCTAGAGGAAACACCACCTTGTGTGAACCATCTGCTTCCTCGGCCGCCAGCCTGTCGTAAAGGGGCTGGAGCCACAGACCTCAGGGCGCGGCTGCCGGGCCTGAGAGCAGAGCCTCGGCCTCCCACACTAGCTTCTCCTCGGAAGCAACGGCGGTCAGCTCTGGCTGCACGTTTCCAAAAGCCTGGGCTGTAGGCATGCCGGAAGCCTAGCTCCTAAGGCTTCTGGAAACCAAGGGTGTGTGAAGCAGCCCGACCCCTCCCACGGGGTCCCTCAGGGAAACACCCTCCTGTCCTGGCCGCTGGGCCCCGCAGGCAGGCACCAGCCCCGAACAGGCAGGCACCAGCCCTGAACGCCGCCTCTCTGTTACTCACAGCCTACGGCCTGGGGCATCTGGGCAGAGCCCACTCATTTGGAGAAATCTGTGCCAAGTTCTACCTTAGGAGATAAATATGGGTCTTCTCTGAGACTAATGCTCAGACACCAAGAGGGGCAAGAGACATGGGCAGGGGCAGGAGCTGCGGGACCCCAGGAGGGCCGGGACTGACTGAGCTCCAGTGGCCACTACCCCCACCATCTCCCACCTGCCGTAGAAACTGCTGGGAGGGGGGCGGGCGGCCCCAAGCAGCGACGGGGGAAGAGCGCCGTCCGGGACCAGGAGCAGCTGGAAACACCGAGCGGCAGCTCTGAGAAGCCTCCCCCCAGCTCCGCACTCGGTGCCAGCTCCAGCTTCGTGGAAACGAGTTCCACCATTCTCAAAGTGCCTGAAGCACAACATTCACTGGGAAGAAACCAAGCAGGTGAGGTCCCTCCCATTTTAGAAATGAAGAAATTAGAACCTGAAGAGGTTAAACCTTGGGCCCTGTAAGAATGCTCATGTTATAGGAACCTCCTCGTCTTGGGGTGCTGGGCTTCTCCACTGGAGAGCAGCCAGCCCCCCAAAATTAGATAAGATGCCCCTGTAAGAGAGGAAGCTGCTTCTGTTAGCAATCGGGCTGCACCTGCCTAGCGGCCAGGCAGGAAGCACGCGTGAGCAGAGCCGGCAGGTGGCGCTGGGCGGGCCGCTAACAGGCAGCCAAGCTGCCACCATCAGGCTACAGCTGAATGCTTCGCCAAAGTGCCTCGAGGTCACGAGATGTTCTGATTCTCCCACTGAGGTTATGTTGTTTGGTTTGCTGCCGGGGTTGTTTTTTTTTTTTTTTTTAACAAGAAAATCGCCCGGTGACTAAATGCTGGCGACTAATTAAAAAGATATTTCCAGGGGCTCCTGGGTGGCTCAGTGGGTTAAAGCCTCTGCCTTCGGCTCGGGTCATGATCCCAGGGTCCTGGGATCGAGCCCTGCATCGGGTTCTCTGCTCAGCAGGGAGCCTGTTTCCTCCTCTCTCTCTCTCTCTGCCTGCTTGTCTGTCAAATAAATAAATAAAATCTTTAAAAATAAATAAATAAAAAGATATTTCAGCACTGTGCGGCCCTAATGAAACCGCTCTGTGGATGGCCAGTTTGAAACCTACGGGCAGTCTACGGCCATACCACCCTGAACGCGCCCGATCTCGTCTGATCTTGAAACCTACGGGGAGAAGTGGGGGCAGAAAGGGAAGGAACCACCCGGTAAACAAGCAAACTGTGAGCTGTGTACATTCCAAGCTCAAGCCTGGGCAGGGCCCCATGGCTCCTACAGCATCCCGGACTTGATCCTGGGGGGGCGGGCAGCCTGTGAAGGGTAAGCACCACCTGCAGGAGAGCCACACAAATCCACACACGTGAGAACACATGTCACCGCTACACACACACGCACACCAGCTCCCATAAAAATGGGTGAGATCACACAAGCAACGTCAGTTCTCGGGTTTCTACTCAGGTTCCGTAGATGGTACACTGGGGGACACTGCGGGGGAGGGCACATGGTAATCATCTAGTATTTTTTACCATTTCTTATGAGGTTTAAATTCTTTCAAGACAAATTTTTTTAACGCCAACAAAAAGAAGTCCCATGGTCACAGTGACCACGGGACCTTCCACCTGGAGCGGGCGCCAGCTGTCCCAAATCCCCTTCTCCTCATCTTCCCTAGCTGGCCACATGACGGCTGAGAATGGAAACCTGCCCCACCTTCTCCTTCAGTGACACACAGCCACAGGACCCCTGCTCGCCGTGGTGCAGGGAGCAGGAAGGGACACTGGGAGTGCGGAGCCATGCCTCCTCTCTGGAAGAAAGGTGAATGTCACGGGCACGTGGACAAGGGCAGCGCGTGAGAGATGGCGGGGCAGCCACATAAAAGGGGAAGCGGGTCCCAAGCTGCTACGTGGGAAGACACGAAATTCCCTCTGGTTTAAACCAGCGTTACCGCAGGGCTTTGTCATAGCAGCCACGGTGACTTCCTGCCTAGTGTGCTACCATACCCATTTCTTGACGAATCAACTAACGCATTAGCAAGGTGGCCTTTCAGTGCCATCCTGCAGCCCACACGAGCTGGGAGTGAGCGAAGGAGATTTACAGAAGCCCGACCTCCCGGGGCCAGGCTGAGAGCAGTGCGCATTAAGCTATGGCAATCTTGCTTCCGTGTCTCTCCCTCCTCCCCAGTGTGATTTAGATGGAGACGTAGCCCCCGTCCCTCCGTCCCTCTAGAGGAGCCATCTTCGTGAAGAGGGATGGTGGAGGGCGCCTCTGGAAAGCAGTCGCTCTTCATCTCCTCCCACGCTAGACCAAGCAGCAGGCCCACTGCGGAGCTATTAAACACAGTTGGGGTCCCTTGGCCCCAGCTTCTGCCCGACTTTTCAACTCAATCACCTGAACCTAATATCCACACGGAGAGAACTCTGCAAACTCGCCTCTCCAGAGCAATCTCGTCACTTCAGGGATGGTGACTCATCTGTGTGACAGGACCACAGCGATGACTCTAAAGCCTTCAGGGAAGAGAGGGGAGAAGGGACAGGAAGCCCCAGACAGACAGCGCTTGTCACCAGTGTTTGAGTTTTTCATGGCTCACATTTACCTGGGAAAAAAGAAATCTGCTGCCCTAAGTTATCAGTGCTACTCAGAAGAGAGAAAATTCTAACATAGACTAAAAGGGTCAAATTTCCTTAAAGATATGTTGATGGATTTTTTTCCCCAAAATGTTCTTTTCAAATCAAGTTAGAACAGTCAGCTTTGTATTTGAGTTTAATGGTGGCCTTAACTGGGGAAAACCTGCCCTTTGTGTTGTTCCCAACACTCTGGGGAGCGAGGTTGACTTCCCCGAAACCCCCAGAGCCAGCCTCTACCTCCCTCCTACAGTGATGAGCCAGGGAACCCGCAAAAAGGAGCAGGGCTCAGACACAAGACGGTCCAAGCTCAGAGCCAGCTCATCTACCTGCGGGAGTTGGGCCACACCGGCATTCCCCACAGACACCCAGATGTGGCAGAAGGGGAGCCTCTGGCATCCTTCCCAGTTTCTTTTCCTCATCGTACTCTGCCACTTGGACCTATGTCTGGAAGGCAGAGGATGCTCTGAATACAGCATACAGAGTAAAGACCAGGATCAGCAACTGTATTCAGCAAAGACTGGTATAGGAAAACGCACCAGACTCCCAGTTTTCATGGTGATCAGTGAGTCAACTCTTCTGTGTGCGACAAAGAACACTTGGACGGCAGCACGTGACAGTGATGGCCTCAACCCAAAGCAAATCCTGGAGCCATTCTGAAGCCACACAACCAGGTAAACGTGGGTGGCGAGGACATTTTAGAAAGACATTTGCCAGCCTGGGGTGATCTCGGCATCTGGTTTCCCTCGAAAAATTCTCCTGGCGTCCACGTGCCCACAAGCACCAAACCATCCCTTGATGCTCAAACCGGGCACCTAACTGTCAGAAGGGCTGGGACCAAGTCATAGGCACAGATGGAGACAACGCATTCCAATTTCCTGTGGCCTCATCCTGAATGAGTCTTAGATATGGATTTCCAGTTCCAGGAAACTGAAGGGAGCAGAGGTCACTGTTTTTTTTTTCCTAGTTCATCTTTTTATCCGTGAATTTCAGAAGGGCCCCCATCACACAGGCCTCTGCGGCTAAGCGAATAATTTAATGATCACAAGAACACCATGGAGAGATGATAAATGGAATCAAGGACACATTAAGACATTTTCCTCTTTCATTGTTACCAAGGGGCAGCTGTGACTAAACAAAAAGTTGCCAATATAACATGATTAAAATTAATTAGGGGGTCAATAAACTGGTGGTTAGCTAGAGAAACACAATGCAAGGGGAACGAAAGGCTCAGAAGGCAACGCGAAGCAGAAAGGTCCCTGAGGGCAACTGGATGTCGAGGAGGGAAAGCAACAGGGGCCTAGAGGAAGAAGAACAGAACAGGCCGCTTCCTTCAGCCCCTCGGGGTGCTCCAATCGGGGAACACAATCCCTGCCCTTCCGAGCAGGAAGCTAAGTGAGCTCTCCTCAAAATGCTGATTCAAGAAACAGGGTCAAAGAAGAGGCCTGAGCAGCAAAAGGAACAGTGCAAGGACGCAGAGACACACACTCGGTTTAGGAGGGACTAGACGTGGGGAGAGGCAGGCAGCAGCGGGCCCCGGCTTTCAACCCGGGGCGGAAATGACATCGATGGTCTGAATTTCAAAAGAGCCCATAGGCTCTGCTGCCTGGACCCTGACCAGCTGTGTTCTCCTTTGCCCCCGGTCCGCCCGCCACCCACTCTCCACCCAGCGGCCAGCATGGCCCTCCTCTGCTCCAGACTCCCACAGAGTGACCACAGAAGCCACCCCCGCCCTCTCTGCCCCACAGTCACGCTGTCCCTGGCTCATTCTGTCGAAGCCACACTGAGCATCTTCGCACCCCAAGGCCTCTGCCCTGCTGTCCCCGCTGCTGGATCTCTTCCTCCAACATGCTCCCGGCCCCCTTCCCCACCGCGCCGGGCCTCTCTTCAGAAAGCCCCTCGTCAGAAGGGCCCTCACAGACAGCAGGCCACAGAGCCGCTCCGGCCACGCTCCGTCTGTGATCCTGATCGGCTTCATTTTCCTTCTGAGGACAGAGCCTCCCCTGATAGATTTATTTATGTTTGTGGTCTCGGAAATTCTCCAATAAAACACAAGCTCCGTGTTGCCTGCTATCCTCCTAGGGCAGTGGTTTCACCTGAGGGGGGGTGTGCCCACCCGCAGAACATCTGGCACCGTCTGGAGACACTTCTGACCATCAGAACCAGGGGGAAGCGCCGCTGACCTCGAGTGGGGGAGGCCAGGGCTGCTGCTGAAGTCCTCCAAGGCCCAGCAGAGCCCCCACAGCAGAGAACCACCCCAGGGAACCTGCTGCCGAGCCCAGAGCAGCACCTGGCACACAGTAGGCCCCTACCGTGTTGAATAAAAGCCTGAATAAGCGAAAAGCAGCAGAGGCAGCAGGACACCCGGCTGGGGAACCAGGCCCATGTGGTCGCAGGCGCTCCCGGCAAGCACTTACCAACACCCAGCTCCTGCTCGTTGGTAAGACAGAGGTAACGACACAGCGGCCTCAGGAGCTGCTGGGAAGAGCTGCCGGGGATGAGGGGGAGAAACGGAACAGGCAGAGAGCAGAGCCCAGCACACAGAGCACACGGAGTACAACCTTGATCATATGAGTCCCCGTGGCCTCAGCTGTCCGTAACAGTAGGTGTCTGGGCTCCTCTACCCCGAGCCCCCATCAGAACCAGCCAGGAGCAAGGCTCTGAGGGCACAGAGCGGCGGGCTGCAGGATGTCTGCGCCATGTTCTGGAGGCTCAGGCACATCTGAGCATCCCGCTTGCTTTCTCAGAAGAGCCCAACCCGTAAGCGTGCCCTGAACCTGGAGGGCATGGACACCAGGGTGATTCTCCCAGACCCCAGTGCAGGCCTGAGAACAAGAGGGCAGGGGCTGTTGGGGGCCAGGAGGGCTCCACCCGCACTGGGAGCCAAGACCGGCAGAGCGCTGCAGAAGGAACCCAGAAGCAGGGGACAACCCACCCAAGATGGGCTACGCCCGTTTCTGTTCCCTGAGTCCTCCTCATTTCCCCCAAGCTCTGCATTCATGGCTAAATAAATCAGAAGAGTCTGCAGGAGAGGTCAAAACCCACCTGGGCCATGGCGTCCTCCCCACACATACACACACACTCAGCTCTGCCCCCTGCAAGCCGCCAGCACCAGCACACGGGAAGTACCAAGTCAGGGTCACTAAATACTGAGCTACAGCCTGTCACCCGATGCCCCAGGAGCAGAACCGAACCTCCCTGCTACACATGGACCCCATTTCTACAGCTGCTTCCCATTTCCCGGCTTCAGGGAGAACTGGAGATGTGCCTATCGAGAGAAGGACCAGGGAAAAGGGTGGCACGCTGGAACACAGCCCGACCACCAATGAGACGGGTGGTGGGTCTGACACCCGGTCGGTCATCCAGCATACTCGGGCTCCATTCTCTGGGCTCCGTCTCATCGAAGGCTGCCCACGGATCTGTGAGGCAAAGATTCCTGATCCCATTTTGCACAAGAGGAAACAGAGCCTCAGGAAAGTCACCCACCCACAACCACCTACCTAAACACAGCCCGAACCCTATATCTCTTCTCAAGGGAGGGGCTCTGTGCTGGAGACACACCAAGTCTCTCAGCATCCATCTCCGTGGGGAGGAGGTGCCCCCAGCTTCCCGCCCCTGTCTCTCTGCCCCTCGTGCATGGCTCCTCCGAGGGACGAGTGGCTTGTCCCGCTCAGGAGCCGCACAGGAGGCAATGGGCATGCCTGGCCCAGCCCCCTTTGGGTTCCCGCTGCCCACCAGCTGCTCACCCACCCATGGGCTATGCTCAGGACCCCACACCGTGGGGCCTCCGCCAGACCCGTGAACTCAGGGTTGACATTTTTGCGTGGCCTCCGGCTCACAACTTTAAAATGAATTTCCAGGCAGCTCTACTGCCCACGAGACCACCGTTCTGATCCGCAGCTATCTGTCTGGTGACTCCTAAGCGGAGTCCTAAAGGAGAATGGGCGCTCCCCAGGCCAGGAGGGGGAACACCAGGGGAG
>RCUC01044768.1:0-11837 GCA_003697995.1 Taxidea taxus jeffersonii | reverse complement strand
TTGTCAGGTTTCTCTTTGTCGGATCTGAGTGGGAAGGAGGGATTAAAAAAAAGGAGAGAGAGCATTTCAGATGGATAGGATAGAGGAACAGAGATGGGGAAGTTGTGAAGCTTCCTGCAGATAAATCTGCAGTTTTTGATATTCTAAAGTCTGCACTACATTTCATTGTGTCACCCAAAAATGCCTGGCCTGAGTTAACTAAATCTGCCCTTAGAGAAGGGAGATCCAGAATGGCCACTCTGCGCATTCCTCACAGTATGCCTTAAAGATCTGTGATCTGTTGGGGCACCTCGTCAGCTCAGTTGGTGGAGCACGTAAAAATTCTTTATCCCAGGGTTGTGATCTTGAGCCCTACATTGGATGTAGAGATTACTTAAAAGTAAAATCTTAAAAAGAAAGAAAGAAAGATTTGTGATTTGTTAAAAAGCCTAGTCATATTCTTAATTTTTCCCATTTTGTCTCAGCTGTTATGAGTGTTGTCTATTTCACCTTCTAAAATTCTGAGCCTTAGCAATCCTGAAACTTCTGAAATGCGACAATGCCTACATTATGTTAGGACTCGCCTGGCTTTCAGAATTTCTGTTGTTATGCAAGATGAGATGGAGATGTGGGATTAGAAAAACTGAGCCAGCAGCATGTCTTGATGATGTCATGAAGGAAGAATGGGCAAAATTCAGTTACTTAGATATTGGGAAAAGGTGACAACTTTTTAAAGTAATCACTCGGCTGCAATTTAGTGATAAACATGGTTTTCCTGTGAGAACATGTGATAGTATAGACTGACACCCATACAGATTTTAACTGTCACCTTAAATTGTAGGCTGATACTTCTTCAGTAAGGAAAACCCTGAGGTTTTCTAGTGAGTCCCTCTTGATGCTATCATCTGAAAAGCAGTGGGGCTGTTTTGTCATCACCTTGCCAGTGGGTGCCTGGCCTCTGCTTCATTCATCTTTATGCCCCTGCTTCTCCCAGCACAGTATTTGGCAGATAATAGACATTCGCTAAATTGTAGCAACTCCTAGTCTGGTGATAGTAACTAGCAGATAAATGGATCTTCTATTAAGACGTTTTAAGGTTTTATTCAGACTCAGAGAAGATGACACTTTACCAGACGATAGACTTGAGCCATGAATCAAAATTAGGAAAGGTTTGCCTGACTTACCATAATGTTTTCATTTCTGCGTAATTCCAGTGGTGTGTTGGGGCCTATCTGTGGATCATCCATGTGTACGGGGCAGGTCTGGAGGGGGCAGCAGATGACAAGAGAACCCTTGGTTAGTTTCATTTTGTGGAAGAATTTACTGAGAGAGAAACGTGGATATCATTTCTTCGTATCCCAAGTGGTTTTCTTAGTCTGCCAGCAGCTTTGGGTCTGCCGTCCGTCACTTAGCTGCTGTCCTCGTGGGTTTTGTAAGGGCCGTGAGCTGAGGAGCTGGCTGCGAGGCCCTGGGGCTGTGTAGAGGTGGCTGTTCCTTTCAGTTGCCTGCTCCAGGCCTTTTTGAAGGGCTCTACGTACCTCACGTAGCCAATGTGTGACCAGATGGATTCAGAATTGCTGAAAACACCAGCTGTACTGGGAGGAGGTGGAGCTTCTTTGGTTTAAGCAGCAGATTGACTAGTTGAATCCAGACTGCTTAACGTGATACTAAACCCATGTAAGATTAAAAATTAAACATCGGCTTCATTTTTGCTCATTGAAATGTGTCCATTTCTAGATATAGTATGTAGCAGATACTTAGCCACAAAAATCTTTATGCATTCGTAAGTTAGTCTTGTGTTAATTTGAAGGCAGTTGAGGCAAGTGAGAGTGAATGACTTGATGCCTCATTGTGGGTTTGTTCTAAACTTCCTGGCAGATCAGAGGATCTCAGAGTTGGAAGAGATCCTAAAGTCATGTGCTCAAAACTTCCACTTAATGCAGTCATCCCCTTTAAAACGTCCAGGGATGGAAAACTCACCTAAGAAGGAAGCCCCTTCCTTTTCCAGAGACACCAGTGATTAGCAGGCTCTCCTTTATATGATCTGGAGTCCACTTCTCTGTCTCTTCTGCCCAGTGATCTTGTTTCTGTTCTTCAGATTTTGTAAGAGATTATGTGTTGTTGTTGTTTATTTGTCAGAGAGAGAGAGAGCGCGCAAGCAGGCAGAGTGGCAGGCAGAGGTGGAGAGAGAAGTAGGCTCCCTGCCGAGCAAGGAACCCGATTCGGGACTCGATCCCAAGGAGCCTAGGATCATGACCTGAGCCAAAGGCAGAGGCTTACCCGACTGAGCCACCCAGGCATCCCAAGAGATTATTATTTTTAAGGATGGTGTTGTATCTCCTGTCTGTATAGCCCCCAGCCTCTTTCTTCAGGTTCTAATCTGGCACAGTGGTTGGCAGGATTGAGGATGTCCCAGTAAATGGCACACAAGAGGCATAGAGATACTTACTGTGTATGTGGCAGATAGATATGACCCCGGGTACCCTGTGAGACAGACTCCATCATTTGCTGGCCTTGGCCTCCCACCATAGTGTTTTAAGAACTTTCCCTGGAACTACTACACAACTGTTTTTGTTTAGAATGTGTGTGAGTCTGCATAGATGACCTGTTAACAGCTTCATTGGAGTTGATAAACACAACAAATTGAGTATACTTGAAGTGTATCCTTTGATAACTTTGACATAAGTGTACACTTGTGAAACAATCACCATAATCAAGATAACATACCCATCACCCACAAAATGTCCTTGTTCAAAATGTCCTATCTATATTTTATAGTGAGGGATGGTGCCTCATAGTTTTGTGATTTTTTTTAATGATATATTTGTCTGATTATACTGGACAGAATAAATTGAGAAGTATTCTTTCCCCCTGTAGTTACTGGAAAGACCTGTAAAGGATTGGTATTACACTTTAAATGTTTAATGTGTGGTAGATTCATCTGGACCTGGGCTTTTGTTTGTGGAAAGATTTTAAAATTGTGAATTCGGTCTTTACTTGCGATAGGTTTATCTGTTCTGATTTTCTTTTTCTGGCTAAGTAAATTTTTTAGTCTTTTTTTAAATTGTGATAAAACTTTCATAACATAATATTTACCATCTTAACTGTTTTTAAAGTGTATGGACTAGTGGCACACATTATGAGCAACCATCACTGCCATTCATCTCCTGAACATTTTTCATCACACAAAACTGAAACTCTCTACTCACTGAACAACAGCTTCCCATTCTGCCTTGCCCCTGCCTTCGGCAACTAGCACACTAGCTTCTGTCTTTGTGAATCTGACTACCTCAGGTACCTTTAGCTGGAATCATACAGTACTTGTCCTCTTGTGGCTAGCTTATTTCGCTTAGCATAATAGCCTCAAGATGCATTCATCCATGTTTTAGCAGGTGTCGGAATTTCTTTCCTTTTTTTTATTTTTAAAGATTTTATTTATTTATTTGACAGACAGAGATCACAAGTAGGCAGAGAGGCAGGCAGAGAGAGAGGGGGGAGCAGGCTCCCTGCTGAGCAGAGAGCCCAATATGGGGCTCGATCCCAGGACCCTGAGATCATGACCTGAGCCGAAGGCAGAGGCTTAACCCACTGAGCCACCCAGGTGCCCCTAAGGCTAAATAATATTCTCGTATATGTACACCACATTTTGTTTATCCGTTCTTCTGTCGGTAGATACTTGGTTTGCTTCCACCTTTTGCCTTTTGCAAAATAATGCTGCTATAAACATGGATGTACAAATAGCTGAGTCCTAGCTTTCAGTTCTTTTGGTTGCATACCCAGAAGTGAAATTTCTAGATCATATTGTAGTTCTATTTTTAAATTTTTTGAGAAACTAGATAGTTTCGATAATCAGTCTTGCCAGGAGTTTGTTTCATTTAAGTTGTTTAATTTGTTGGTATAAAAGTTTGTAGTATTTCTTTATATGCTTTTTAATTTTTTTTTTAATATTTTATTTATTTATTTGACAGAGATCACACAAGCAGGCAGAGAGGCAGGCAGAGAGGGGAGGGGAGAAGCAGGCTCCCTGCTGAGCAGAGAGCCCGATGCGGGACTCGATCTCAGGACCCTGGGATCATGACCTGAGCCGAAGGCAGTGGCTTAACCCACTGAGCCACCCAGGCATCCCATGCTTTTTAATTTCTTGAAGGTCAATAATGATGTCCATTCTTCATTCCTGATTTTGTTAATTTATCTTCTGTCTTTACTCCTGGTCAGTCTAGCTAAAGGGTTGTCAGTTTTATTGATCTTGTGAAAGAACAAATTTCTGATTTCATTTTTCTCTATTATTTTTCTGTATGTATTTTATTGTTTCTTCTTAATAGCATTTTCTCCATTCTGATTGCTTTGGATTTAGTTTGCTTTTCTTTACTAAAGGTGGAAGCTTCAGTTACTGATTTCAGATTCTTTTTTTTTTCCTAATATATGTGTTTAAAGCTGTAAGTTTTGGGGCGCCTGGGTGGCTCAGTGGGTTAAAGCCTCTGCCTTCAGCTCAGGTCCTGGGATCGAGCCCCACATCGGGCTCTCTGCTTAGCAAGGAGCCTGCTTCCCTTCCTCTCTCTCTGCCTGCCTCTCTGCCTACTTGTGATCTCTGCCTGTCAAATAAATAAATAAAATCTTTAAAAAAAATAAATAAATAAAGCTGTAAGTTTGTCTCTAAGTACTACTTTAATCCCATCCCATAAATTTTGAAATGGCATTTTTTGTTTTTATTTAGTTAAAAATATTTTCTAATTTCCCTTGTGATTTCTTCTTTGACCCATAGGTTATTCAGAATATTTTCTTTATTTTTCAAATATTTGTGGAGTTCACAGATTTTTCTGCCTGTTTATTTATGATTTAATTCCATTTTGGTGATCAGAGAACATACTTTGAAGATTTTCTTCCCTAAAATACAAAAACAAAAAACACTTACTGCGTTGTTTTTTGTTTTTTGTTTTTTTTTTAATGGCCTAGCATGTATGGTCTCTCTGGGAGAATGTTCCATGTGCCCTTGAAAAGAATATGTGTGCTGCTCCATTTAGGTGGAGTGTTCTACAGATGCCAGTAGGTCATATTGGTTGATCAAGTTGTTCAACTTTTATGTATCCTTGTTAATTTTACTCCTAGTTCTTCTCTCATTATTAAGAGTGAGATATTAAACTCTTTATTATTGTTACTTTACTATTTTTCATAATTCCTGACAGCAAAGAATTTTTTTTTTTAAAGATTTTATTTATTTATTTGTTATAGAGAGAGAGAGCAAGCACAGGCAGAGTGGTAGGCAGAGGCAGAGGGAGAAGCAGGCTCCCTGCTGAGCAAGGAGCCCGATGTGGGACTCCATCCCAGGACACTGGGATCATGACCTGAGCTGAAGGCAGCTGCTTAACCAACTGAGCCACCCAGGCATCCCGCAAAGAATTTTCTTAGTCTTTATTTCTCTCGGGAGGTCTTTATTTTAGTTTCATTTTTAAAGGATAGTTTTGTTGGGTAGAGAATTCATATTTGACTTTTTTTTTCTTTCCATTACTTTCAATATCTTCTTTCTCTGCCTTCTAGGCTCCATTGTGTCTTAGCCATTAATATTAATGTGATTTTCTTGTATGAGTTATCCTACATTTGTTGCTTTCAAGATTTTCTCTTTGTTTTGGGCCTTCAGCAGTTTTTTATTATAATGTGTGTAACCACTTGGAGTTTGGTGAGCTTTATGGATGGGTGTGTAAAGTAATCATTTTCACCAAATTTGGGGAGTTTCCAACTATTACTTCTTTAAGTGTGTTTTCTGCTCTCTCTCACTTCTTTCCTTCTGAGACTCCCATTATGTTTATGTTGGATACTTGACAGTGTCCTGCAAGTCTCTGAAGCATTTTCTCTTTTCATTTTCTTTGATATTTTTTCATTTATTTTCTTCAGATTATACAATTATTATTGATGGTCTTTAAGTTCACTGTTTCTTTCTTCTACCTCTAGTGAATTTTTCATTTCACTTATTATCGTTTTCAACTCCAGAATTTCCTTTTAATTATTCCTTTTCATTTATAGCTCCTTGTTGATATTCTTGGTGAGTCATTGATACCCTATTTTGACTTTATTCTAAAGGCATAGTTTTCTTGGAATATATTTGTAATAGCTGATTCGAAGCCTCTGGCTTTTGAGTCCAAAGACAGTTTTGATTGACTGTTTTGCTTTCTTTGTTTGGTTCATCCTTTTTTTGTTTTTTGTTTTTAAAGATTTTATTTATTTATTTGACAGATCACAAGTAGGCAGAGAGGCAGGCAGAGAGAGAAGGGGAAGCAGGCTCCCTGCTGAGCAGAGAACCAGATGTGGGGCTCGATCCCAGGACTCTGGGATCATGACCTGAGCCGAAGGCAGAGGCTTAACCCACTGAGCCACCCAGGTGCCCCTGTTTGTTTGTTTTTAAGATTTTATATATTTACTTATTTGAGAGAGAGAGACAGAGCATAAGCCAGGGAACAGCAGAGATAACAGGAGAAGTAGGCTCCCCATTGAGCATGTAGCCCAGTGTGGGACTTGATCCCAGGACCCTGAGATCATGTCCTCAGCCGAAGACAGACACTTAACCCACTGAACCATGCAGGTGACCCTGTATGTATTGTAACATTTTGTTGAAAACCAAACCCTTTAGGTAATATCAGGTGTGGATTCTGATTCCTCCACCATCACCACTGGGGGTTGTTGTTACTGTTTGTTTAGTGTCTTGCCTTGACTAATTCTGTAGAGTCTGTCTCCCTAATGTACCACTGCTGATTTTTTCTCCCTAGTTGTTTTTTGGGGTTTTTTTTTTTAAGATTTTATTTATTTATTTATTTGACAGACACACACATGCACACACACACACACACACACAGAGCAAGAGAGAGAACAAGCAGGGGGAGAGGGAGATGCAGGTTCCTGCAAAGCAGGGAGCCCGATGTGGGGCTCGATCCCAGGACCCAGGGATCATGACCTGAGCCGAAGGCAGACACTTAACGACTAAGCTACCCAGGCGCCCCTGTTTTTTCTTGTTTTTATTTTTAAATCTGACTTCCTAGGGATTGCCTTTAAAGAGTCCTAAGTGAGTTTTGTTTTGTTTTTTTTTTTGAGGGTTAGGGGAAAGAATGGTTTTTAGATATCACAATCTAAGTACTAGCCATATTTACCACTACTAGGCTGGTCATTGTTTCTAGCCCTTTTAAGAAGAGAAGTTAAAGAGAAACTTTGTTTTCTTGTTTTTATATTTGTAATTTTTAAAGATTTATTTATTTGAGGGGGGATGAGGAACAGAGGGAGAGGGAGAGAAAGTCCCAACCAGGCACCATGCTAAGTGCAGAGCCCGACATGGAGCTTGATCTTACAACCCTGAGATCATGACCTGGGCCAAAACCAAGAGTTGGAGGTTTAACCGACTGTACTACCCAGGCACCCTGTTGTTACTGTTTTTAAAATGAAAAATGAATTTGTGTGTGTTTGTGTTTTCCTTCTTCCCTCACTAGATAAATGGTTGCATACAATATATACTTTTCTCTGCATTTCATTTTTTTTCCACATAGCAGTATATCCTAAAGATCACCCCATAGCAGAATGTAGAAATCGTCCTCATCCCTTTTTACATCTACCAACTGCTATTTTCATTGTGTGGATGTACCATAGTTTATTTACATCACATCCTGAATTGATGGACCATTGGGGACATTTCATCTGAAGATTATAAAAAGCATATCATGCATTTGTATATAGAAACCTTCAGTAAACTACTCTCCTTTTTTTTTCCCCCCCTTTTAGCACCATGTATGTATTTGGTGGTTTCAATAGTCTCCTCCTCAGTGACATCCTCGTATTTACCTCAGAACAGTGTGGAGCACACCGGAGTGAAGCTGCTTGTCTGGCAGCAGGACCTGGCATCCGGTGTGTGTGGGATACGGGGTCATCTCAGTGTATCTCCTGGGAATTGGCCACTGAAGCACAAGAAGAAAAGTTAAAATCAGAATGTTTTTCCAAAAGAAGTATGTTTTTTTCCTTTTCTTAAAATTTAATTAATTTGAAATCTTATTTTGTCCGAATTATGAAGGTATCTAGCACATGTGCATTTTTAATGTTCATTTTATTATCTAAAATGGTTTAGTAATAACTAGTGCACGGGCTTTATGGGTGTTTGAAAATAGTTTTGTAAACCTCTTTACAGTGGATGGGAACATGCCATGTGGCTCCTAGAAGCTGTCAGTGAATGATGGAGACAAAACCTCCTGGGTATTGCATACATTTTGTATACCAACTCCTAAGCCTGGCAGTTGGTCTCGGCAATGCAATACAATAGGACCTTTTTGTGTCCCAGTATGGGAGCTACTAGCCAGAGACACTTGAAATGAGACTGGTATGACCGATGAATTTTAAACTTTCATTAATTTAAATTAAGAATTACATGAGACTGGTGGCTGCCTTATTGGATTCTAATGTTAAGGGTGAGATTAAGAGGGCCAACCTGGAAAAGCTATGTTAGAGTAGTAGATAAAGAATAGAAGTAGAGTTGCTGTCTTTGCAAAGTATTCTTTTCTAGCTTCTCTAGTTGGGCACAGCAGTGATAGCAAGACAGAGAGTTGCTGAGTGTGACCAGTGGTCCTGGCTTCTAGAACCACCCCTTATGTTTTCTAAGCTTTCTTCATCTTGCCTACTTAGCTGCTTATGTTTTTGCTGTGACATGTAGCACAGTGTAATACAGTGATGTAAGAGCTAAGAAATCCTTTTAAAAAAAAAAGTCTGCAAAATATTTGTTCACTTCAATTATTTTAAAGAATGTTGACTGAATTTCTTAACTGTTAGAGTTGGTATGTAGCAAGTTACCTTGAAGGTTATGGTAAATAAAGTCAGCTTTCACTCTGCTGGAATGCTCCAAATTAAGATGATCATAGATCCCCAAAGGGGCATCCAGACAACTTTCCAGTGAGTGGTGGAGAACTGGGGGACCAGAACCTGGTAGGGTTAGACAGTATCTACACTGTCTCTTCAAATGAATAAAACTCGTGAAATTGGTTTTTTTTTCTTTTTAAACCAAATTTTAAAAATTCAAATTAAATGTGCAAGAGTATAGGAAGCAATGTTTGATTACCATAGGTGGTTCGATGTAAACCTCTTTGCTATGAACTCATCTCAAATGTTGCATCTCTGGTCACTCTGCTTTCTCTGTGGGCTCATTCCTTGGGGTGGTGACAGGGGAGGTAGAGTAACCTAAGGAGCATGCTTTGTGTGTGTGGCGGAGTGGGGGGCTGGCTATCTTGTCCATGGGTTCTGCCATGTGCCATGTCTATAAGTGTATCAGTAGATGAAGCAGCATGGTTGTGCAGCCTCTCTCTTGTTGCTGACCTTGACCTGTCTAGGGTCAGTAGGAGACACAAAAGTTCTGTAGTAGCCCAGAAATTCTCAAATTTGCACTCTTAGACTTACATACATGTATAAATTGTAGCTCAGCCTAGTGTCTCTTTTGGGGTTCTGTGGTGCTGCCTGCTTCCTCTGTCCAGATTAGCCTTGGATTTGTAGCTAGAGCAATGGCTTGGTCTTCTGCATTACTTTGTTTGCCTCTTGGGCAGCTCTTGGTGTTCATTCTATCACTAATTGCTTTCTTTCCTTGGGAAGAGAAGTATTCAAAGAACCAGACCTAATTCCCTTATATCTCATTGTTATTGAATTTTATTAACCTATCTTTTTCCCTCTAGTGTACTCTTGGTGGGGGCACAGAAGTTTACAGAATACTGTTCTTTTTTTTTTCTTTTTTTACAATTTTTATTTATTTATTTGACAGTGAGAGAGGGAACACAAGCTGGGGAAGTGGGAGAGGGAGAAGCAGACTTCCTGTTGAGTCTGGGAGCCCAACGCAGGGCTCGATCCCAGGACCTTGAGATCATGACCTGAGCCAAAGGCAGATGTTTAACGACTGAGCCACTCAGGCTTCTCACAAAATAGTGTTTCTCCAAATACTATTTTGACCTGAACACACCGATATATTTTCCTGCCAGTTTTTCTTCTTTTTTTATTTCCCAATCCTTATTACATTGTTTTTTTTCAAACCTTAGTCTCAGGTTGTGCTCAACAGCAGCTGTAATCAGCCTGTGACTTTTCTAAGGCGAAACTGTCAGAGTTGATGAGTTCTTCTTCTTTTCATAGCTCTTGACCACGACAGATGTGACCAGCACACGGATTGTTACAGCTGCACAGCCAACACCAATGACTGTCATTGGTGCAGTGACCATTGTGTCCCCGTGAACCACAGCTGCACAGAAGGCCAGGTCAGGGGCCGCTTCTCAAGGGTTTCAGGGGATGAAGACACTCCAGGGTGGGTTAGGGGTGAGATTATGGTGTGTGTCACACAAATACCGGCCCAGAGGTATTTTTCAAATCCTCTAATGTAGTTTCAGGCTTTATTTTAGGAAGGGATGCTATATACATCTAATTTCGAAGGTCCTGCTAGCCACAGGATTGGTGTGTCGTCTTAGAAGAAGGCAGGACTGTTATTCTGTGTACTCCCCACTCCCTAGGCATGGCTGTAGCTAGGTCCTTGATTCTTGGTGTGAGGCTTGTCATGGTGAGCTCACTCTACCTGTGCAAGCTTTGGAGAGCAAGTTAGGACTTGAGCCTGAAGGTGAGTCAGGCGACTTAACGGTATCTCCTTATCTTTTTTTTTTTTTTTTTAATTTATTTGATTGGGAGAGACACAGAGAGGGAACACAGGCAGGAGGAGTGGGAAAGTCAGAAGCAGGCTTCCCGCCGAGCAGGGAGCCCGATGCGGGGCTCTATCCCAGGATCCTGGGATCATGACCTGAGCCGAAGGCAGACGCTTAACGACTAAGCCACCCAGGCGCCCTTCCTTATCTTATGTTATATCATGGCTCAGTGTAATTTATGCTCACCATATATGATTTTTTTACTTGGGTGATAGGACAGAAAAAGAAACAGTGACTCTTCCTCCATAGTTTTTGACAGTTTATTCTGTAAAGCAGTTCATAAAGTCTGAAAGTTTTAGGCTGTTCAGGAGGCATTTGAAAAGCGGCAGGTCGAACACCCCCATTTCACAGCTGAGCAGGTGAAAGCGTGGTGTTTAAAAGAGCGCCTTGCCTCCTTGCTGGGTCAGGGCATGTCCTGTGCGGAAGATTTCAGCACATTCTTTCCACCGCAGGGCCACCTCACCTGCCTCTTATGTCTTTATTTGCAGTTTGCTTCCTCAGTTAGATTTTGTTGATTTTAGTATCCTGTCCTTACCGCGAGTTCTGTCTATGAATTAAGAGAAAAGCTTTTGTCCGCTGTGTTCTAGATCTCCATTTCCAGATACGAGAATTGTCCCAAGGATAACCCCATGTACTACTGTAACAAGAAGACCAGCTGCAGGAGCTGTGCCCTGGACCAGAACTGCCAGTGGGAGCCCCGCAATCAGGAGTGCATCGCCCTGCCCGGTAGGCCTCGTAGGGGCATCTAGGTGTGTGTGGGTCCAGAGACTTCGCACACAAACATACCACCCCATCCCCAATACTATGCAGTCTAGATTGCACCCAACATAGGGAACAAACTCTTTTTATCCATTCATTCCCCCATTCCACTACTGTGGTTATTTTTTTTTTAAATGAAAGTATAGTTCTTAAGCATTTGCTCCTCCTGTCCTTTGAAATAAAGTGAAGCATTATCTGCTGCTCTGGAGAATGGAATGACAGCTTGGCTCCATATCATTGAGCCTGCTCCATTGTCCCCGCTCACCTCTGCTCTGGTCACCTAGCAACCGAAAGCAGCCATCTTGGCAGCTGATCTGCGGGCCACTTGGTGAAGGACGCTTTTTGCCGCTGGGATCAGGCTGTCAGCACCTTCTGACAAGAAGGAGGAGGGATGGTTTTCTCACCAGCAAC